>JAZGTH010000080.1:2612500-2775000 GCA_036877525.1 Chromobotia macracanthus | reverse complement strand
TGCACTGATTTACTGTGTGCATTGACCTAAGCTGACACGGCTTCCCGTGTGCCCGGTAAATCTCAGCCGCTGAGGAATTCTCTGACATCACCGCTCAGACAGGAAGTTCTCTGAGGACACGGGGCCTGAGGTTCGAGGAGCCGTGCTGTACTATCAATGACCTCCAACCAAGTAAGAGATAAACACAAAACATTCTATAAAAAGGGATGTGTTAGGATATTTTGTGGTAAAGCTTACTTACAGATCCTATTGTGGAGATGAGGCCTACCCTTAAGAAACTGTTCCAGGGCCCTGTGAAAACCCTGCCAGCGAACAATTTTAGGTTGTAAGAACATTTCCCCAATGTTTCCATTAAATAACCAAAAAGTTCAAAATGTTTAAGTTCTAGGAATGTTCAAAACGTCCAGTTTTCAGGCGTTGTATTAACATTATTGTTTGATCATAAGAACGTTATTAAAACATTTTTTTAATTCTGTAATTTTTTAAACCGTTCCACCAACTATTTAAGAATAACATTTCGATATATAACACTAAAGAAACTAAGTACATTTTTGATAACTCTGAAAGAATCATTAGAGAATGTTAACCAGCGTTGTGAGAATGTTTACTGTTAGCTGGAGTGTGAACATATCTGAACTGACCAGTTCTTAAGAAAAAACTTCTTACATGACTGTCACACTTTGAATTACTTTTTCATTCTTTACAATAAATATATAAACGTCCATGCCTTAGGAAATTTCAGGTCAGGTGAAACCTAAGGTCTATCTTGGATTAAGTTGGATCATTCTGTTTCTTTCACACTGACCCTGTAAGGCAAAAGAACATAGTGTCTCTACCAAATAAGCATCATCTCTGACCCTGTCCTCAGCTCGATACACACCACCTTTACTTCAGACTACACGCTAATCCAGTGTTTACGACTTGAGCTGAATGCTCGCATTCCCAAACCTAATCCGAGTCACACACACTGAAAGTGAATTACCCGCAGAACGAGCCGTGCTAGGCTTCAGATGAGCGCCACATGACCGCAGCTGGACTTTTGCACTGTTTGTCCCCAAAGCGCATCTGATTAGGACCGGACACTGCTCTGTCCCGAGCTATATTTAGTGACAAGCTTGCAAGACAAGGGAGTCTCGGTCAAAGACCACGTACGGGTGGAAGGAAAACAATTTGGTGAACTGTGTGACAAAACCCCCCTCCCTTCCCAAACCACATCCAAAGTTCATTCAGAAACAACACAACGGCAAAATTGGTTTAGTGACATCGAGCGGGCCCGCCTCCTAACCAAAACAGTTCTTGTCGCCCGTACTGAAACGCGGTTTAAAATAAACTGTGGAAGGCCCACCTGAACACGTCAGATCATTCTGAATAGCTCAAAACGTTTTGTTTTTTTCAAGCTAGCTGAGAAGCAACCATCCACCAGGGAATATTCTGGGAAAATTGGATAACGTTCTGTAAAAGTTCTATTAACGTTATCAAAAGATTCTTGTAGTAATGTTAATAGAACTTTTAGAATGTTACATATCATGTCATAAACGTTATTAATAAGTTTTAAAAACCTCATAAATGTTTGAAAAGCATTTTAATATCCAAGCAATAACGTTAATACAATGGATGTTTTGAACATTCCTAGAACATTCAAAATTGTAAACGTTTATGTTACTTAATGGAAAAATTAGAAAAACGTTCATACTACCTAAAATTGTAAGCTGGGAAGCTGTCAGTGCTACACTGGGTCTACAGTCACCGCTGCGTCGGTTCAAAGCGTAATGACTGTTTATCAGTGGTTTCGGCCTTACTGTTAATGACAGGGTGGTCGGCCATCTCAGCAGCCCTCTCATCTCTTCTTGGCCTCTGATAAAAGGAACCGACTCACCAGGCTTTGATAATTTTTACTCTAAAAAACCCAAAACTTGAGACTTGGCAGTCAAAGAGCGACACAACAGACTTTGTCCGACCACGTGTTGTGCCTTCAGGGTTGAAAAGCATTTAGGAGGCCAGATACTTCTCTGAATTAATGGAGCGTTTGGTGTCAGGCTTCTGAAGTGACCCGCCAACAGCGTGGAACAGTAAACTTTTCTCCCCATCACACTGCAGGAAAACATTTTCTTAATTTGCATTTTTGTCTCGTTTCCAAGACAGGATACGTTTACTTTGCACAAAATACGTCTTGGTTAGCGTTTATTTTTCTTATGCAAGTCTCATGCAAATGAGCTTTTAATTACTGTAAATTGTTTTAAGGATATTCTCACTGGCTATTCTCCTTCCTTCTAATGAATTCCTTCTAAAGCTGGTTAACATTCTCAACGTATTGCATTAAATGCAATGGTCAGTGGGTCACATGCAGACAGTAGTATACATGCATACAAAAGACTGGTTCTGGTGTTTTCCCCTTCGTCTGGGTTCAGCTCAACCCCTCATAGAGTCAGATAAGGACACATCTGCTGAGTATTATCCCCCAGACTGCTGTGGGGCCCCTTTATACATCAAACTCGAACATACTGCGCACATACGTACACACACACACACACACACGTATACATGTACACGCGCCTTTCCACACTTCCATTCTTTATTCTCTGCTTCCTCCATCATTCTCTACCTCCATCTATCTGCTGTTTCTGGGTCGTAGCTTTCCTTCTGTCTAACACACCGTCTCCTTTTGCTAACGTCTTACCCTGTTTTTGTTTAGAGTTTTGTTTAGTCTCGGCTAGTTTTGTTTTTGGTTTCCTCAGTTATCTTCCGTTCTTTCATCTGGACCTGTTTGGCATTCTGCTATGTGTGTTTTGAGAGCTTCTCTTAAGGCAAGACATTGTTAATAGCAGTTCAAAGAGAGAGACCAATGCGGAGTTCAGATGTATTCAAATGTCTGTGTGAACCTAACGCTGACCCCGGCATTGACCTCATTTCCCAACTCAAGCTCACATGAATTTTTCCCAGCACACACACACTTCATTCAGCACACACACACACATTCAGCACACACACACACATTCAAAGGCGCATTTAAGAGCACACACAAGCAGGGATGCATGTTTGTACTATCACTTTGTGAAGTTGGGAGCGGATAAAGGATGTTTCACAGTATTGCAATGATTTATCTCACAAATGCTGCATCAATATTCTCATGAAGAATCAAAATGTGTTGTTTATATCGTGTTTCAATAACTATCTTAGCCTTTTTTACGTTAAGACTCCCCCACCCCTTACGATTTTTACCCAATACTGTATTCTATAGCTTGACATAACTGGAAAGATGTATATTTGTTATAAAAATAACCAAACACTAAGAAATATCTCAGTTTCTAGTTGTTTTGTCCTATTTTATGCTTGGTTTGTCTTTATTTTAAATCATTTAAGTCAACATTGCAGGTTACTTTATATACTTTTCATTGTCAAATGAAGCCAACTAACATTTCCTGGGAAATTGGACCTGATAGCTCATATTATAAATCATTTTACTAAACGTATTGTTGTGAATTGGGTAAAGGTACGGAGATATATTTGGTCAATAACAGATTTTTGTTCATTTCTAACCCCAAAATTTATGGATTGCAGTACAAAGCCACACAGGAAAATGATTTTCAACCGATTTCACAGCTGAAATGTTGTTTCGTTTAACAGCTGGTCCTGGACTTGTTTTACAAGCAGTAAGTGTACACCTTCTGAAACTTCATCATAGCAAAGCAGACAGGTCACATTATACCACCCTACAATAAAGACAACAGTTAGTTGTGTGTGAACATGTGCTTTAAAAAGTCATTGTGTGCACTTGCTCAGATGTTGCGCTCCGTCATTCTCGCGCTCCCTAATGAGAGAGAACGTCTGCATGTCTGTCATTCCTGTCAATCAGTTACCTGGCTTCCTATAAACACTTTATAAACCAGGTGTGTGTGTGTCGGTAAGGAGTAAGTGAGTCTTTCAAAGGGATTCTTTGTTACTGCATGTAGGTTGTGTTGTGCCAATGCTGTTCATTGTTCACCGAGACAGTTCATTAAAAACAACCTACACTGAAGGGACACTAGCTGGAGGGACATACGTAGGAAACCAAACCTTATCTAGGCACTAGAATAAGTAAAATGTTATTTGGAATGGTCTAGGAACGTTCAAAACGTCCAGTTTTTTAGACTAGGTTATTAGAACGTTATGCAAACATTTTTTAACTTCCCAATGTTTTAAAACGTTCCGCTAAAAACTTAAGAAAAATGTTTTTGATGCATGATATAACATTAAAAACGTTCTACTAACATTCCTGCAACAGCGTTTTTGATAACTTTGAAGAACGTGTTTTAAGAACATTCACTGTTAGCTGGGTAACCACAATACACTAGCAGCCACAAACCAATATTTTATACATCATTTCAAACACCATAGTAACCAAACTGAAGCCCTGGTGACAACCCATAACACTTTACAGCATTGTAACTACATCAGGTTTCTGAAAACATCACTTACTCAATATATAGATTATATATACTCACAAAAAACACACACCAGGACATGGCAACTGGTCTTTAGTGCAGAGGTCTCCAACGTGATCCACAGACCTGCAGAGTTTAGCTCCAACCCTAATTAAACACACCTGAACCAGCTAACCAAAGACTTTGGGCTTCTAGAAACATCCAGGCAGGTGTGTTGTAGTAGTTTGGAGCTCAACTCTGTAGGCCTGTGGACCTCCAGGGACATGGACTGGAGACCCTGTTATAGCATATCAGTGTTGTTTCCATATATAGTTGTGCTTTATTGTGTTTAAATAATGCATCACTAATCTAAAACAGCCAATGGATAAGTTTACTGAAGGCTAATTGAGTTAAAGGGGGGAATCTGAGGACGTCATCCCCAGTGCGAGCTCTCCAACTCCAGGACAGTGAAAGCAGGGACACCACATTCTCGTGGAGGATATTGTGCCAGCATGTTTAGATCTGATTAAACACCACGTTGCCAACAATCAGGATGAAATCCCTGCAGCTACAGCCTCAAACACACACAGCTTAAGGTCTCCACCTGAGCTGAACCTCAGATTTCCACATCCCATACACCTTGACCCCATGCACACATACACAGAGTGAGAAGTTTCTTTTGTTTGTCGAGCCTTTACTGAGCTATACTGAAGAAATGTTTGCAAAACAACTGGATTGATGGGGTCCCAGCAAACAGCGAACATTCTCAGACCGTTGGCTAACATTGTCTAAAAGTTTTTCTTAAGTGGTTAGTGAAATGTTAAAAAAAGTTACAGAATTAAAGAAGTTTGACTACGTTCTAATAACCAAGCAATAATGTTAATTACAGAACTTTCAAAATAACATTTGTAACGTTTTTGTTACTTAATGGAAACGTTCTTACAATCTAAAATTGTTAGCTGGGGTGCACCTCATCATTCTTTCCTACTCCACATTCTGAAAGACTTTCCATATGTTCCCGATCTCTAGAGCCCAGTCTACGTGCTGCAGTTCAGGAATCTCCTGTTTAAATCCCAGACTCTTAGACATAAACGCCTCAAAGTGGTCAGATGTGACTACACAGGAAAAATATAGTAGTAGAAACCCACCATTATAAAATGAATAAATCTGGTCTTAGATACTGATCAATACACTGATCTAAAATGATTTTCACGATAGAAGAAATGCAGTAAGATTAAACTTAATGTTATCTACTGTGAATTAGTCCGGTGGTGAAAAGTAGCTACAATGGAACGATTGGATAGATAAGAGGTTGAAAATTAGGGATTGGTGACTGCACCCTAATTCTGACCCTAACTATGGGACTACATTTTAATTTTGTTCATTTTTCACCCCAAAAAAAGTTATGGATTTCAGCTTTAATCTTTAGTCAACTGTACTCATAACGTAGAACCGCTCGTCTTCCCACATCACTCATCAAAGGACATTTATAAAGCAGACAGGAAACAGGAAGTTCTGAAAAGATAAGCGCTTCTACTTTATTACACATCCAGGTTTCGGAAGATACCATTCAAATGGGAGAAATTTTACCGATGCAAATTTCATTCGTAAAACAAACATTTGTTTACATTTGCATACATCCATTCATCTGTACATACATACTTGTTTACATGTTCGAATTCATTCATTCCCTCCAGTCAACCAATCATCTGCTTGCTTTCAGCAGTCCAATATCCATCATCAATTTACTTTTATACAATGCATTATATACACTGGAGAACAAGTTTGGTTGAGATGTTGAAGGTTTGGCCACACAATGGTTGGTTACAAGAGAGATGTCTCACAGCTTGTACGGTATTTCAACATTACTGCAGGGTGTTAAACTGACAACTGTAACCTATCAAATGACAGGCAACCTTTGCAGTAGCCTATCAGGTTACAGGAACACCACTGTAACAGCCAATCAGGGATAGGGGAAACACAAGAATAAAAGTTTCCCAAAATGACTCCATTTGGATTCTGTGGGAAGAGGATAGTCCCTGATGTGCATAATACATTAAGATCGATCTTTAAAAAAAAATTAAGGAAACTATAGATCTGTAACAGTTTCTGCAAAAGTTGGATTACATGTTTTACTATAAAGCAAATATTCCCCACTAATAGAACTTGAGAACAGTAGACACGATGTGTCTAAAACAAACAAAACGAATAAAACACAAACCATGAAATGTTAAATACTTAAACTCTTAAAAGAGAACCAAGAACAACATTTCTATATTTAATAATTTACAGATTGTTCATTGTTTTTCATTTCAGCAGCAAAATGACAGACATCGAGTTATTTTTTTCCTTTTTAAAACTTGTCGCTGTGACTTTGCCAACGCCACAACGCGAATTATTGTAAGCAAAAATAAAACGGGAAAGAACGGTAATAAAATAACAGCCTTAAAAAGTTGAGCAACTTTTACTGGCTTACAAAATGTAACAGCAGGATACTGAAGAAGTAAGAGCAGTACTGCTGTCTGAAGATGTTTATCGTACCATACTGAACTGTTACTGGGCTTCTGTTCAGTCGGACCCACTAGTGGTGATATAATTTGATCAGTAACATTAGTTCAGTCATGGGATTTACATGGCTGTAAATGTGATTGCTTAAATAAGCTGTTTATTTAGCCCAATCTGGACTGTAAGGCCTCTTATTCACCGATGTTACCGCAATAAAAAGAAAATGTTGACGCATCACGATACCGCAAAATCTAAATGGTGTGTTACTGAGTACCAACTGAAACATTTATTCAACATTTACCAAACCTGGGTCTGTAAAAAAAAAAAACAAAATTAGAACAATACTAAACTAACAAAAATAAAAGGAATTCAGTACCCACATTTTTCGATTTATAGTCTATATGTGATATATGCTAACTGATTTAATTCTAGGGGATGTCATGTGAGCGATATGAAACAAAAGATGAATTGATAAAGGTTTGACAGACATCACAGTGTGTGTTTGACAACATGAGGTCGGTCGTGGCTCACAGTGCTCAAACACAGTGTGTGTGTGTAAACGCTTTCAAAATATAAGTCCTGAGGTCATGTCTGGGTGCTTGAGGTCGTCCGTACAGGGTGTATATAAGTGTGTGTTCGGCTGACAGTTGTATCGTTGTGTGTAATACCATCCGTATTTGTAATGTCTGGTTGTATGAAGAAAACGGTATTACAAAACACTGTTGAGGGTTACGCTGTCGTACAAACCCAGATGGTTGCTCCGTTGAGCATCCCTGTACCAAAAAACATTTCTTTAACGTTTGCTACTAATAATGTACCATCATTTACACAATTGTCATTTAAAAAAAAATGTAACATTGCTTGAAAAACAAGTGCAATACCATTGCTTGTACCTCAATGCAGAAAGGTGCTGCGGTACCATTTTTAATGGTTGAATCTTAACAGCAATTTGTACCAAGTTGGTAACAGCTATTGATTAGACAGTGTTACTCAAGTTCTGGTAATGTCTGAGGAAGTATGCACCATGAAAGCTTGGGGTTGAGGGATTCAGGCTTCGGGAGATCTATGGTTAGTGGAATCCAGCATTCGTGGGGTTTTGTCCATATGGTTTTGGTAGAGTCTGGGTGATGGTATGGTCCAGGTAAATTAGGTTAGTGTAATGAGTTTATTGAAGTCCAGTTTTCTGAGGTCCGGCTTGTGATGAAGGGTAAGAGAGATTTTGTGGCTTTTTACTCTTCATTCTGGGGAGAAAATAAAAACAGACACAAAAGGTTAATTGATAAAAGACACAGACGAACAGGAAACAAAACTCTAGCATTATTTAGAGTAGAAACAGACCCTTAATCTGCTTTTCAGGAACACATGTCTGTATCTCTGCCACGAACGTGGAAACAAACAAGTCCTCCCTTTCCATTCATTTGTAAACACCACTCGTTTTTTGGACATTTCATTTTTGGTCTGACCTTGCCAACAGTTGATAAACAAGCGTCACTGTTTCCTTGGAAACTCTCTAGACAGACTTGAACAGCCACAGACCCAGCTAACAATTTCAGGTTGCAAGTAACAAAAAGTTAATGATATTGTGAATTGTCTAGAAACGTTTTATTAACATCATTACTTGGTTACAAGAATGTTATTCAAACGTTTTAATTCTGTAACGTTATTAAAACATTCTATTAACAACTTAAGAATAACATTTTTATACGATGTTAAAAACGTTCTACTAATGTTACTGCAAGAATGTTTTTGATAACCCTGCCGAACATTTGAGAGAAAGTTATCCAACATCCTAAGAACATTCCTTGTTAGCTCCCTGTTAGGGGAGGAGCCGAAAGCTTATGACATTACAGCTTAGAGAGACATCAGTCGCAGACAGACCTGCAAACAATCCCCACCGTTCACAAGTGTGTGTTCACACAAGTGTGTGCTCACACGCGTTCCCAGCTCTTGCCCGGTCCAAATGGCACCTCTAATCCACTCAGACACACACAAACAACTACGAGCTGTTGTCATTATATAACACTCTCCCTGACGGTGATTAAAAGATCAGAACCTAGACGGACATTAGCACACACACCTGTTCACGATCACCACAAAGATGTTACTGATGTGTCTTAACACCGGGATTACGATTGCTTATGACTTCATTACATACTTGTGTAACTCTAAATGTGTATTCGCCCTCAAACCTAGTGAGCTGCCTGCATATACAGCATTTTAAGGAAAAGTAGACTGGGATATTCTTGTGCTGACCTAAAATAAACTGCTGCCCTCTTTCCATTTAACTGACATTATTGTGACAAGCACTACCCTGAAATACAGGCCAAGCACACAACCTCGCCTATATTGCCTAGTGAGCGTATTTGTTTAGACTGGTCTGATTTTGTTCCAGACCTTTTACCTGAATCTGTCGTTGCCCTGGACGCAATCGTCCTATGCGAAAGAGCACACGTCATTACAACATGGAGCGACTGACCTGATTTGTTTTTCGCCATTCAAAACAAATACAAATACTCTTACGTCGCCTAACCTCCAAAATCAATTCTTCCATCCCTTTTTATAACCTGCTTTAATTATAGCCATTGCAAAACACATTTACACAAGTGCGCTCCCGGGGCAAACGCTGTTTTAAACAACTGGCAATAAAAACAGTAACATACTTTGCGTTATCAAACATTTTTGTTCAAAATGGCAGTCAAAGGAAAATATCAGTTAAATGTTTTATCCTGTACTGAAAGTATTGCCAACAAGTTTTGTGCAAATAAAAAAACCCATTTAATTTAGTATTTGCGTGCGCTGTTTTTTTCTGCTTATGCGATTACTGATAATTAGCTTAAAACATGCTAATTTCAACTGTAAGCATTAGAAGAGTCTCTTCCCATGAACGGCATGCAAATAAGTCATCTGATATTCTACTGTGATTAGGATGCTGCTTTAGAAGAAGGTAAATTCGTGGGATCTGTCTGTTGAAAGATTTGCTTACGTCATTACATCAAACGCTCCCTGTATGAGCAAGTTATTTGTGTATGAGCAACGGAACGCCCATGAGGTCCAACCACAGAGGACAGCAATGGAAGAATGACACTAGGCCCTGTGATGCAGCTGAGGAGAGATAGACCCCAGCACGGAGCTCACAGTTGTTATGATTAGGCCTCAGCTTATATCTACTGGAAAGAAGTACCAGGCCTGAGCTCGGAGCTGCAGCAACAGTGGCTTGAGAAAAACCTCAGCTATAAATACAGCGCTGTGTTGCAGCGGAGCAAAGAGCCGCGAGCCTGACGGAGCGGCGGCGAGAACATGAAAGCCCCCTCACATCTCTTCTGCAACCCCCAAGTCAGGCGTTTTTATAGGCGGGCATTTTAGGGCCTCTTTCCTCTTTACTTAGAAAACCAGAGAGATGGAGAAAATTGCAGAGAATAAAATTATAAGCTGCCGGACTGTGCAAACACAGCGTGGGAAAAAAAAGCAGGAACGCCAATCAAAAATACTGCTCCCGGAATTCACAACATCCCGGAATGAGGGGGGTGGAGCTAACCATAGTATTCTGCATTACCAGAATTCTTATTGTAGAATTAAAATGACGGAATGAGAGTAAAAAAGCAAGAGGGAGGGAAACAGAGAGTAAAACCAACAAACAAAGAGCAAGCAAAGGCCTGTGCAAAACTTAATCGCACAGTGATGCTAGGGTTGTCAAGGTGTTGCTATGCAGTTGCTTAAAGGTGTTTTAGGTGACGGTTAGCCCGTTGCAGGCTTTTCCATGACTATATACACATGGCGTGTATCAAATTTCTCCTTGAGAAGGAGGTGATCAGTCAGCACCTGTAAATACACATTTTACAAGTAACATTTGCATGTTCATATATAAATATTAATAATCCTGTGCATTACAGCACCTTTATCTCACAAACTCCCACTCCATGGGATAGATTTCTGCTGTAGAGGAGGGACCAAGCTTTACTCCACAGAAAACCTTATAAGGCCGCGGGTGAGGAGTGACGCTCATCTACCATCAGCTCAATGAGCGAACGTCATTCAGCCAGAGAGCCATGTAACATATACACACACACACTCACAATTTCACACCCTCACTCACACTTTCATACACACACACACACACACACTGTGCCAGGACCGGGGAGAGTGGGGACATTTTTAGCCTGCCGAAACTTCTGCGCACACTCATGCGCACACGCTGTAGGGGATTCAGTTACAGATGTGTGCCGCAGTGTGAGCTGTGATTGGGCTGTACTGACGTCAGCACACAGGTCGTATTCACACAGAGAGAACATTAAGCACCGGTGCCAATCTACACACACACCCACACACACCTTCCACTTGATGAATTCAGTCGCACACTTCTGAAGTGAGACAGGCTTACTAGCACAATAAAACCACACTGACAAACTTCCTCTACTAGATCAATAAACGTTTAACCATTCAGACACACACACACTCAAAATGATGACTAGGAACTTCCCGACCTCCTCACATACGACAACGTTTTCACAGTGCTGGGGGAGGAACCACACACACATGGACGGCCACATCTGAGGTTTCCAAAACACACCCTGAAGTAACACACCAATGCAGAATTCAGATGTCTTTCGACTATGGAACAACAGTCCACAGAACTGAAGTAAATTACACCAAACAAGCCGATTTCAAAACATCCCTAAACAGAACAGGGATTAAACGTTGGTGCTTGTGACGATCGAACAATGCCGCTGCTCGTTCTGCAGGCCGGAAAACAAACAAAGCGTCTATATCAGCTCAGTGTGTGTGTGTGTGATGTGGAAGAGGCAGCATGTGCCAAATACCATTCCTTTTAGCAAAGGAAAAACTTCCATCTCCCACACACACACCAGATGTTTTGCCTACTTCAGCAAGTCGAGACACACACACACACACACACACACACACACACACACACACACACACACACACACACACACACACACATTTCCCCTCCTCTCGCTGCTGCGCTCATCCTAGGAGCTGTAAACCGTGAGGAACTCAAGACTCGAAGCAGATTTTCCTTCAGCCCAAGATGGCTGTCGGCAGCTGCCCTCTGTGATACTGACGCAAGGTGAAAGCGTTCAATTTTTCACGCTCCTTTTCTTACTCTCTGCGTTCCTTTGGACGTGAGATGTGATGTGTCCTTCAAAGATCTTCAAAGAACTTATCAGAGGTGGCTTACGATGAACCAGTTCACACGACTCACAAACACTCATTTCATCATCACGCTTTGAAAGTGGTTACATGAGATTGGGAAAGAAAGATAACACCACACTCATTGCTTCAGACATGATATCAAAGTGATAACATGTTTTTAGGCACAACAATGACGGTTCTTTGAAGAACCCTGGAACTACAATGGTATGTGACTACAGTACCCTACAGGTTCAATGACATCCCTTACAAAAACTGGCATTCAGATGGTAATACTTTTTATTTTGATATATCTGTCAAGAAACTGAAACTTTTGACAGTCTTTCCAGCTAACACGGAATATTCTCAGAACGTTGCCTAAACTTCTCTCAAAAAAGTTTTCCAAAACATTCTTGCAGTAATGTTAGTTGAACATTTTAAAAATGTTTGAATAATGTTAATACAACGTTATTAACACAACTGGACATTTTTGTTGCTTAACGGAAATGCTAGGGAAACGTTCTCACAACCTAAACTTGTTAGCTGGGTTTCAGGTCAAGCAAGAATATGATTCATGAGAGAAGGAGAAGCAACAGGACAAGAACAAGAAGGTGTAAAAGGACGAGAGAAGTTCTGTTCACTGTGAATCCATGACCTTTCTTCAGAAGACCCTGCTTCCTATGATGAGTAAGTGCAGACTGACTCACCAGCACCCGTGATGAGCTCTTAAACAAAAGGGGTACGCCAACAAAGATTTGGAGAGCACAACGCAAAAACTGTAACAGAGAAAGAGAGACAAAAAAGGAGGAGAAAAATAAAAGGCGGCCTGCTTGAGGCTCAGGCATGCCTGAGCGAACTCCTCTGAGAAACTTTCCACTGACGTGCTGACCTCAGCGACACACACACACACACACACACACACACACACGAGAAACTTCACATCAAATCCAGAACTGGTGGACTGTACGCACACAATAAGAAAAAGTGAAACAAGCCACTGAATATTTTATCGGCTGCACAGCAAGTTATTTACCGCCAGGGAAGTAAAACATAAACGTCAGTCAGTAAATTCGCCACAGCTTTGTTTGGACGATGTCTGCTCTGTTAACGGGGAGAAGAACGGAGCGAAAGATTTACCGTCATCCGCTAAAAGCAAATACAACATCGTAAAGAAGAATTTTGAACTGTAAATATATGTCAGCTAAACACAAGCATACACATACGCTCTGATGTCTTTTCTTGTCGTATCTTTTTAAACTCCCTGTCCTTGTATTGGCCTCGCCCCAACCCTGACCAGAGAGAGAGAGAAATAAAAGGAGGGAGAGAGGAAAGAAAGAGTGTGTGTGTGGCTGGGGTGAAATGAGGACAAGAACATAACGGATCCAACTGGGCCGTAAGGATCTCGTCCAGACCAACGGAGCAGGGCGGAGTGGAAGAACAGAACTGCTTCTTTCCAACACACACACACATATCTGACAAACAAACACTCAGCACTTTTGCTCAACTGAATTGAACAGAAATATGAAAGACACACGGAAACTAGGGACGGTTGCCTGATAACCAACTAGCTGATTAAGCAAGTTTATCTAGATATTATCTACTTTAATACTTGTTAGTGATGATGCTTTTAAGGTAAAGAATTTTGAAAATGTCTCAGAGAGGGTTTTAAATCCAATATCAATTTAACGTAATGCACCGGGTTCTGAGCATGCTGATGCTGACATAAACGTAATATTATACAGTTCTGCAATATCTAAACCCTTACAAAACTATATGGATAATTTCATGTTAAGTGTTTTTTTTTAAATAATTTTCGATCGTACATATGCAAGCTAACTTCTATGGCTTCTTGCACCATAGCTGTTGTGTTTTCAAGACACCACATCAAGTGGAAATACGTTCATTTAAAATCACACACAGCTAGAGACCGCTGCAGTTCTTCCGTCCATGTGTGGAGGTGGGCGTGAGGGTCGATATGCGTACGTGTTTCAATTAGACTGCGCACCTCCAATGCCTTCAAAGAACAAAGCCTGCTGTATTAAATCTATTGATAGAACCTGTTCCGTTATACCCTCGCCAGTCCATCCAGACATTGTGATCTCTTAAAAAAAGACCGCCACGTCCTGGCCAGGAGACCATACCACTCTACAGAGTGACCGCGTTGGTCACCTATCACTGCCTGAGCATGCAAAACACATTGTTTTCATGCAGCCATTTCATACAGTCAGTTCACAGGCCTGTCAAGCAGTGGTGGAATACCAGCACGGATCATTCTCAGATGAATATAACTAACTCATGGCTCGTGGCCACCGGTTTCATGCCAAGTCTCATGGCGGGAGCCGGAACACTCTGATACCTGGCCAAGCTCACCACATCCTTCCGTTCCGACCCTCACCCGAAATAGACAGCAACATATTAGCAGTGCGAGTACTCGGTGTGAAATTTCTGACAAACCCTGAGCTGCTTTGAAGAACAGAGTGAAAGATCATGCGGTTCTATCTTGGTACGGCACAAAGTAAAGCTTTGTTGTGGGAAAGATACAACAACCACATAGACTTCAAAACAAATAAGCTGAGGTTTCTGAAAGCAATTATATGAACTATATGGACCTCTCTTCATCTCGTACTTGACTTCACTGTGATTATCAACAGGTGTCCAACAAAACAGTGAAACATCGTTTTGGTACTTCAGTATCAAAGTTTATCACAGTTTCTTTGAAAGAAATGTCAGAAATTAACTGTTATTCACTGTACAATTCTGTCATCTACTCACCCTCATGTCATTCCCAAATCTGAAAAAAAAGGAAACACAAAAAGGGACGAAATGTGGAAGAAAATGAATGAACAATAAAAAAAAAGCACCTCTCAAATGTTATTTAGCATACAATCAAATATGAAGTGCAAAGATTTTGTGTGTAGAGAGTCATACAGGTTTGGAACAGCATTTTTATTTTTGAGTGAACTGACCTTTTAATCATCAAATAGTTATCTGCTTAGTAGCTATTATCTAGTTAGCAACTACATATCTGAAGAAAGGTTTAAATAAGAACAAAATATTACCCAAAAAAAAGAGGAATTCATAGGTTTACACATTTCACACTATGGATTTTTTTTGTCATTTTGCACCCAGTCCCTGCTCATTTTTATAAAATGTACACATGAATTTAACTTAAACACTTCTTAGGAATAAAGATAAAAAACAGTAACGGGAGACCTCTGAAATTTCTAGTCCTTCTTACACGCGGCCTTGATCGTTTAATCCCTTAAACCCTCCTTATTTCTCTCTCCTTCTCCTGCTGTGTGCCCCTTCCTACCTCTCCTGACTCCCCCTGCATCTCCTCATATCTCTGCCTGCCTCTGCTTTAACAAGCAGCTCAGTAAAACAGGCACAAAGGCTGCTGTTACATTCCAGCCCTGGAGCTATTCACATACACACACACCTCTCATTTCCCCGTTCACATGCATTCCAAGGATCCCATCAAAGAACAGAGCACCAGACCTGCCAGCCTCTCATCTTTCTTCTGATGACCTTGACAGTGATCTCTAGTTTATCCAATGTTTATGAATCTGCTTCCTGCGGCTTTGCTAGTATTTCCACTAGGCTTGTTGAATTACAGGGCGGTCTATGATCGATTACCAATTAGTTTATGCATATGCAAAATGCATGACGAAATACTGTGGGCACTGTTTTTGGTGCCTGCCAAGTTACGTTTTTTAAACCTAAATTCAGATGCATTTATGTTTAGGATCAATTGCACTTTTTAAAATACCACTGAGAATTTGATTACTTGAACGAATGGGTGGAGTGATGAACAATTACGCAGCTGGTAGGTCTCTGTTTAATCAAATCACTAAAGGAATTTACTGTGTGATAATGAATCGATATAACCCCTACTTCCAACTCTGAAACGATGCTTTGATTCCAGCCTGCACCGATTCTTTAGCTCTAGTACCATGAATACTCAAATCTACTATGATCTCATCCCAAAGCCCCGCCCCCAACTGACTGTGCTGCCCCACCATACACTGCACTCCACATTTCCTACAAAGGATGAAAGAAAGAGAGGGGTAGACGACAAAAAGAAAACATGCTTCAAATGGAGAAAGAGAGTGAGAGAGAGAGGTGAGTGAGGACAAGAAGCCACTCTACGGGGTGACCCCATCACGGTGGCCTGAGGTGGGCAGGGCTTCCAATCGTCTCACTCTGACCACACCCACCAAAGAACTCTGTCACCCCACCCCACCCCGCCAAAGCCCAATAGGAATGCGGCTTTCTGAAGCCCCCGGCGTCTCAGCCTGTGGCCCCTTAATCCACTGTGACAGTGGAAAAAGCACTGCGGCAACAGCGTTACCATAGTGATGGATGGCACTGGCATTGAGCCACACAGGAGCGTGTGATGGGCAGGGCATGTGCCAGACTGATGAAACTGGGAGCTTCAGGCAGGCACCCTGTCAAAACTGACAAATGCACGCGCAACAAATGCGCCAAATATAAAAACTCGAAAACAATACTGATGTAAATAAGGCATAAAAAACACTGAGGAAACCAGGTGATTCTATTTACCAGCAGCTTACAACCTTAATACAGGCTTTTCCTGAAGCAAGTCATGGCAGCTTTTTACAGAGGAACATGGGGGGGGTTTGCTAAGACACACACAAACAGACGCACAGGGCTTCCCAGAGTCGAGAAAACATCGGTTACGCAACACTGAAGACCCTGTGGTCTCTTCACCCCCCCAAATATCTCTAGCCAAGCTCAAAAACAGACACACAAAGTAACCAATCCAAGCCAAGCAAGCACATGGATAAGGACTGGATGGATTCAGGCACATGGATAAATCAAGACAATTCAAACAATCAGACAATACCCATGCCATAATGCAATAGAAACAAGACATAAAATATACTTAAGACATTTTCCCCTTAATACATTTCCCAGCCAACTGTATTTTCATGAACGTTTAGGATCAATTATAATTTCTTTTATTATTAAACCCGCAATGGATAACTTTTTTTGGTTTAAAAATCAAAAATTGGTTAAGAAAGTACGTGACAGATCAGTGTTCAAAATGGTCTCCTTATCTTACGCTAATTAGCATTGGTAAGTTTATTTTAATGACTTAAGTTGAGCTGTTGGGTCTGATTTCCTGGGAAATGTCAGTTTGACTTCAGCTGATTTTAACATATATAATAAAATAACCTGCAATTTTATGCTTCAAACAGAGATGGCGGTAGAAAGACAAAACTTACAGACTGCAGCTTTAACATTTTAATTACTGAAATTAAAATATTGCACAAAATTATTAACTAATGAAATGATCAAATTTCCTGATGCTTTAACAGGTCACTGATCCCATCATGCACTGTTTCTTTGGTTCTGTGTGGAGTACCCATGATTCCACTGTGATCTGATACCAGAGCCAATAAACAGAACTGAAGAAAACACGAATAGCAGTCGCTGTGTTTCACAGAGGGGCACAGAGTGCAGATGCATCATGGGACACCCACATGGCTCTGCTACAGCCCTATTATCGTGCATTCTTCAGAAGAGAAAAAACATTTCACGTTTTGGAAAAAAGGAGAAAAGAAAGCATTAAGGAAGGCCGGGGGGTGGAAAATCTACACTGACTGAAGGGCAAATAAATAAAGTGAAACAGAATGCACAGAAGTGGCGATACTTTCCACATGGCTGCAACTCTGCAGATTTCGGAAAGCGCTGATTTATATCAAAGACATCCCTCAAGAGCTGAGTCACACGCTAAGTAAACTTCCATTCAAAAGGGCACCCGCGCAAAGAAAGGCAACCTGTATGTGTGCTGTTTAGTGACTCACAAACGCATATATATGTGCTTTTTTCCCTTTTGTCACATTGGGAACAAGCATAGACATGCGAACCTTTTCTACTTCCATTCACAAATATGTCCATTTATCAACCTGTAGAGGCCCAGTCAACAGTGGAAGGGAAATCTGAACCCCCCTCAGTCCTCTCCTAAGATTACAAACAGGGATTTTCCATTAAAGACTCCAAGTGCACACATGAATGGGGGCTGTTTTAGAGATAATAACATGATATGCATATTACCCATTAAATGTTCCAAGCAGGTATGATGATAACACACAGTTAAAAGGAAACTTTGCCAACATACGTTTTATCAGATGCTCCTTTGTTAACCATTTGTCAACAACCACACACACTCTCTCTCACTCACATTTGCTCTTACCTTCTCTGTTTGTGAGATTCCCTCTGGGCTCATCCGCTTTCTGGAAGTTTATACTGGCATAGGCACGGAGCTCTTCTATACCTTCCACAGCTCCCAATTCAACTGGCCGAGGCTGAAACGCATTCCAGTCTGGAACATGCTGCTCCCCATTCTGTACTAGATCCAGATCAATGTAGTTCAGGCCGTTCTGGTCATGACTGGTTACCGTGGGACTTGGGCCTGAAGCGGTTTCCCTTCGTCCATTTGTTACTGTAGACAAAGGAGCAGGGGAAGCAGCCGCAGCCTCAACGGGTCTCAACCACACATTCTCAAAAGAGGCGGAGCTGTGGCGCTTTACATCACCTGGTGGACAGGTCGTCGATGTGTCCACTGACCCTCTGGTCGCGGTGGAGGCAAAAGTCTCAGAGCTGTGCCGCCGCCTTCCTTGCGGGTCAGCCCGGATCACTTTGGCACACTGGTTCCGTCCAGAAGCGGAGTTTACCCGTGTGAATGCGCTTATCCCTGTTAAAGGGCCAATCAAAGCAGGTTTTCCAGGGGCCCCACTTAATGTTGAGATGTCATGATTGGGTGATACAGAACAGGGAGGGGCATCGTCATTTGGAAATGATTCTGTCATGAGCATCATTTGTGTATCAGGATATCTACTGCAGGAAGATCTCAACTGCATACTGATGTAGTCACGCTCACATAAGCTCTCACATGGCAGAGGAGGGGAGGACACAGAGTTTGATGGGGTAATGATGGCATAGTCTGAACAGGAAGTGGAGATTTGCATTTGTGGGCTTAGCCGCCTGACCTGTGACCCCAGCTGCATGTTCATGTACTCAGATGATGAAAGGTCTGATGAGGCCTCAGGATCACTTCCATTAAAAGCAGGTGGAAACAGTGATGCTAAACTAGCTGAAAATGATTTGTCATTGAACTCAATGTTGACGTACTCGCCAGGACTTTTGGGTTCTGGGGGAAAGGGGCTCTCACGTGTTCGTGGAAGGGTGCTTGCTTTACTTGCATCCAGTGAAAGCCTTGTTGGACGTGTCAGTCGACCATTGCCCTCCGACCTTTTGGGTCTGACTGCAGACTGTTGCGAGTTGCCTTGACCACCCAGGCTGTCGCTGCTAGCTGAAGATGAAGACGAATCTGCATAAGCCAAACGATTTGAGCCCAGGGACATCCGAAGTGGGCTCTGGTCCTGCTTCCTGTTGGCATGTTTGAAGGAGCGGGGCAAAGAGAAGTATGCATATGTAGGTCTGGGAGGATCTTCTGCAGGGTTGAAAAAACAGTCTGGTGGCGTACTGGTTGTAGAACAGCTGGCCGGTGACATGTTCATGTAGTCTCCACAAGATGACACTTTTGCTTCCATGCTTTCAATAGAGAGCTTTGAGTTGACACCATTAGTCCACATCTTGCCATAGTTTGTGGTGCCATCTGGAGAGCAGCTGCCACTTGGTGACATCATCATGTAACCATTGGAATCAACATGTGAGTGTTGCCGGGGGTTGATAATCTGTTGTGGTGCAGACACACTTTTTGGACTCATGGGCATGTAGTCACCATTCTTTAATGTTGGTGTTGCAGGTGCAACGCCGGGCAGCATGGGCATGTATCCATCATCTTTGTGATCTGGCCCAGTGCTGTCATTTGTTCTTGACATATCTAAACTTTCCTCTGGGTATGAGTGTGTAGGCATGAAGGAGTTTCTGTAAGTTGATGACGATGAAGAAGCAGAGCGGCTTCGTGGGTGTGCAGGCATCATTACAGTATATTCATCCAGCGATGCAGCAGAAGACTGTGATGGAGTTTTTTGATGGCATGGAGTTGGTGGTGATGCTTCAGAAGAATGAGTTCGTTTCCTGAAACTTTTTTCCATCTCAGCTTCCTCCACTCGTCCTGGCAATCCCCTGCACTGGCTCCGTGATTGACTCCCAGGACCTGGAAGTGAACCAGGCTTGGCCATGCAAATGTAGTTGTTAATCTCCTCCTCCCTGGCCGGGGGGGTGTGGCCAAGCGAATCTGGAGTCACACTGCGGAAGGAGCTCCGAAAGTCGCAGGGGCTGGATCCGTATTCATCTGAGGAGATGAAACCACCATCACTGGGCGATCCAGATATGGAGGCGCTAGAGCGTCGTGGGAAGAGGCATTCGGAGGTAGACCCATGGCCGCTGGTGCTACTGGAAGACAGGCTGACAGGACTTATAGCTGAAGGGGAGCACCGCGAGGTGGGCGTGGGGATCGATCTGCTGTGATTGAGTGGCGGGTGAAGTCTGGATCCCCCCCTGTGCCGCTGTGACTGAGGTCGGGCTGTGATTGGGCTGCTGGGACTCCCATCCACAGACGCTGGCCTTGACATAGTGCCTTCACCATCACTGGATGCTCTTACTCTGAATGAATGGCTGTGTTTACCAGGCCTAGCAGGAGATGTGGCTGTCACACTCTCTGCCCGAGAGCGCCTGCCTAAGCCCACTTGACTGGGGGGAGGATTATTGTGATGATGCCTCCTGACAGGCACAGAGATGGGGTTCGAGCAGTTGGAAGATGACTGACTTTTGCTGCGGGGTCTGAACTCCTCACTCATGGCTTTCATGGCTTCCAATATAGTTTCATGCATGTTCTGCGCCACGACAGAGTCATCCACTTGCATCCAAAACTCTCCAGGCCCCGTTACGGCAGACCTCCCAACTTCGATGAAAAAGAAATTTTCAGAGTGACCGCACCTCCTGATGTTCATCAACTGCAGCACCACAGCAGCCGCATCTGAGTTGAGTTTCACAAAAATGATGGTTTTACTGGTTAGGCACAATCTGTAAACCCCAATCAAGTTCTTGGTTTGACCCAGACCCTTTGGTTTTAAAATAACCTGCCAAACTTCTTTGAAAGCAGGTCCCGGCGTGGTTTCGCCGTAATTATCCTCGCCAGCTCCGCTGCCTGGGGCGCTTTCGTGGACCTTGCCTCTGTTATGGAGCTCCACCAGAGCTTGATACCACGATTCCTGCTCCGTCTCGCTGTCAGCCGCAATGGCAAAGTACTCATCCTTGGTGTAAAGCGCCACAAGATGTTTGTTTTTTGAATCTGCCCTTTTGTTAATATTAAAGCAGCTTTCCAGCGGTATCGACCTTTTGGGGGCCCCTGACTTGTGTCTCCATTTCTTCTCGTTTTCGTAGTACTCCAGTCGGGACGGTCCAGAGGCGCTGGTCGCCCTCAAGACAAAAAACCTTTTGTGCATGCTTTTGGGTTTCCTTAAATAACCCACCTTCTTCACGTCCGAAAAACATCCTTGCTCCGCGGTCGGGCTTGCCATCTTAAAAGCAAAATACAGAAACCGCAGCGTTTGAAGTCAACGCATCGTGCACGAATTAAAAAAAGGATCGCCGATGTGAAACCATTCACGACGATAAAAATGACCAAAAAAAAACCTCTCAGTTTGTCGTCACGCTATTTTTCGGAGGTAACCCGTTAGCACAGCCGGAGTTCATCGATACCTTTCGTACGTTGTCGGCGGCGACTTACATGATCACAACCGTGTGTAAACAACCCACCGGCCGTCCTCAAAAAGCATCGCAAGGACCAGCGAGCACCCGAAAAGTTTACGATTGTGGAAAAAAGAAATGCTTTCAGTCTGCAGATGCGATGCACAAGCAAAACAAGCGCCGTCAGCAGCGCACGACCCCGTTTACCCCGAAGATCAAAGCGCTGCCTGCACAAAACCCCGAAGTGCAATTAAACAAAGCACGGGCGAAATAAATGCATCCAGTCATTATTCGCACCCGAGCCCGTTCAAAACTACAACACTTGAACCTCCTCCAAAAGTCACCGGGTTTGCTTTTCTAGCGACGCGACCAAAACAACGCGCCGCTCGCGTGTGTTTGTATGGACGAGCTCGGTCTGGGTTGTCGCAGCCTAACTTGTTAGGATACGACCGACGGACCCGCCTCTTTTGCGAGCGCGGATTGGACGAACCCCCCGTCAATCTTACAAGATCGCTCAGGGGGCGGGGCCGCAGAGAGGAGACGTGCGATTCAAAAGTTTGATTTAGTGGCTATTGTAACTATGCGCGGATATTATTAATAAACACGCCGTGTTAAAACGGAGACTAGATCTCACTGTTACTGTCTATTTAAAGAAATAATACGATGTCCTGTGTAATACGATGGTGCTATTTTAAAGCGCACTTTGTTATTGTTACTATATCGATGCATGCTAGTAATGCATTGCTGTACACATGCAAATAACAACCAATAAACAATTTATATGATCCCGGTATGATCATAGAAATTTCACGGCGTGTTAGACTTTTAGACAATTATTTTTACTAAATAACTGCAATCACGACATATTAAACGCTACAGACTTCGTCGTTTGCTATGGCTGTTCGGAGGGCTGGCTTCAATTGATTTGTACACACCATTAAACGGAGCATAGTCGTCACGAATTAATAATGCACATAAAAATATGTTAGCTACAAAACCAAATGTGTTTATTAACTTGCCTGTTCGCGCAGGTTTTCTGACCGGAGAGAGAAGGTTTGCGGGTTCGACTCTTCTCTCCACATTCGTTGCGCAATGCTGCCGCCTGCTGCCAAAATACAACATTACAAAATTCACTGTTATATGAAAAAGCATTTGCATCTGTTGGGAAATGACTGAAATTGCAAGCTTAACTCAACATCTGGCCACAGCACAGACTATTTTCAGTGTTTAGAAAGATCTCTCACACACACACATACTTATATTAATTGATTCATAGTTCTTTCTGGGGTAAATGCACTTAGATCACATTAATGTAACGCAGGCAAACATAAAAACATTACATTGCTGCTCATACCACCTAAATCAGACCACCAATGCTCTCTGTCTATACGTACATCAGCTAAGAAACAGATCATTTATTAATTCACCATGAGACAAAAAATATTGCTTACATTTACATATGTATGTACAAACGTGAATGAAAATGCCAAGTTCACACATAGGCTATTCACGATACAGCAAGTCAGCGCCATAAATTAAAGGTGTATTGTAATATATACAAAGTAAAATTATTTTACTTCCAAAAACTAACATGCCATATTAGGGAAAGAAAAACCTGCATTTATATTTAACAAATTTAGATTACATACAAGCAGTAATTAGGGGGAATATTACCAAACAACAAATTAATAAACAGTATATAATAGTTACTGATATTGGTTGAATAACTTTAGCCTCAATAGGGCATCTAAAATTAAGCATTAACACAAAATCAAAGGCATAGAAACTGGACGAATATATGTCATTTCAATTACAATTGGCTTCTTAGAAGCAACCTATAGTCACACCCGTGCTACATCACAGCCCACAAACACTCAACAAACAAAAACCCTCTAATTATTAGTGGTACTTGCGAAGTAAAGCATCACTATTACTCTGTTGTATACTTCATATACTCTGTTGTATACTCTGTAGTATACTTGTATACTGGCTTATTGAGGAGAGGTGTGCTATGACTTTTATAAGCCTTCGGGTGTACCAAAAAGTGGGCGAAAAATTCCACAGACGTAACATTGGGCTGAATTTTGTGACATCATAGCTCTGCAACACATTGTCATGGAAACTTGGGGGTGTGTTCACATTGCTCTGCTTAGCACGCAGCAATAAATTGTGACATTATAACTTAATAGGCACATCCTGACAACCAGTTACAGTACCCTAGCAACCGCCCCATAGACTTCCATTGAAAAAGCGAAGTATCAGAACATTGTAGAGACAAGGAGACAAGTGGGTGGCCTCTTTTGACTCAGACTGGCAAGTAGTCATTAATTATCACAGTGGAAACTGTTCAGCCATGCCCTAGCAACCATTTAGAGCACCCCAGCAACCAACATGAATTAGCCATATCTGAACACCAGATCATCATAGAGACATGTGAGTTGGCTCTTTTGATTCAGACACATATCTGTCTATTATTTTTACCTACACCCTAGCAACCACTTACGGGACCCTAGCAACCATGTTACAAAATGAATAAGCTGTGTCTTAGCATTAGAACATTGCAGAAACATATGGGTGGGCTTGTTTGACTAGTTCTGTCAGTGGGCTTTGCCCTGACAACTTCCTAGCCACAACCTAGCAACCGCAGAACATCATGCTAAATCATGCTAGCATTGTGCTAAATCATGCTAAAACATGTTAGCATCATGATACATAATATTAGCATAATGTTTTTCATGCTAGCATCATAAAAAAATTCTGGCCCAGATTTAACTATGGCAAGTACCACTCACACTTTCTTCAGAAAAAAGCCCACCCACATTTCCTTCCGTAAATGTACCTGTTTGTTTTTTTTAATATTGCAAACATTATAGCATCTGAATTAGACCACCAAAGTTCTCCATCTTCCTCTTTACATACCATCAGCTCAGAAACCTCAGAAACAGACATGGCGCAAGTGATGGAAAGAGAATATATGTTCATTTACCACTAGATGCGTACAAACACTTAAAAATAATATAATAATATAATATAATGTGTACAAACACATTTAAAAAATGTCAAGCTCACAAAACAGTCTGTTACAAATCTGGCAAAGTTAACTTCATGACTGAAAGGTGTAGTGTAATATGTAAAAAGTGAACCCAACTTTCCTTCCAAAGGCTAACAAGACATATCTGAGAAAGAAGCATGTAGATGGATGTAGAAGACATTCAGATCACATGCATTAATTCGGTAATTAGGGGGAATATTAACAAACAACAAATTAATAAACAGTAAATAGTTACTGCTGTTGGATGAATAACTTTAGCTTTAATAAGGCATGTAAAATTAAGCGTTAACACAAAATCAAAGGTATAATAATAATTACACCTGCTTCTTAGACACAACCCATACCAAACAAAACACTCCAGGTATTTCTTATTGTTATTGACATACCCTAGATGTTCTCCTGATGTTATAATGGTCACCATTGAACTCAAGCACATTTTATTCCAGTTTTTACAATCCACATTAAAGCCAATGCAGACAATGAGCAGAAACCACATCTGCTTACCTGCAGCCACTCCAACATGAACCTGAAATCAGAAGACATGGATCTTAATGCAGTCATCTTAATGCAGGCTCACTTTAAAGTGACCCAAATAAATTAATAAATACTTTTAATCCACAAACATGCGAGCTGATCTAGAGTCAGCGTTCCCCCGTCCGCCGGACGGTACATGGAGAGGGGAAGCTGATCCCAGAACAGCAAACTATTCAAATCGGCTCAGTTGTGGGAGTTTCTATCACTTTACACGTTCGCCTTTAGTTGTGCAAAAACGATTAAGGTCTGTTGAATAAAAAAAAAGCGATGTCCGAAAAAAAAACGTGAAGAAAACGCTGAAAACTTCTGGGATCACGTGACCGCAGGTACGCGTGTCGTCACTTCCGTGTTTACAAAGCGCGATGAAACGAGACGAAAGCAAAACCTGACGCGTCTCGCTGCTGTTCGTATATAAGAGAGAAAGTTCAAAGGTAATGATATCGCAATATTAGGACCGAGGCGACATTTTTAACGCCCTACATCGACGCTTTAATTCGGGAGATTCAAGCCTTTTGAACGTTTCTATTCCGATCGGATGGTAAGTGCTGCACAGCAAATGTTTTCGCTTAGGAAAATGACGTCATCAGGGCAGTTTTGTCTGATCACAGTAACATTATACTTCCTATTGATATGTCCCGTTTAATACAGTTATTGATTATGGATGCATAACATTACTCACTACTTAGGCATAGCAGCCAGCTTTCACAAAGTTCAGCATGCTTTTCACAAAGGTTTAACAAAGGACTCCACTGTGAGTAAGCCATTTTTCTGGTCATGTAAATTACCAGAAAGAAACCATCCTGTGGTCTCAGTGGCCATCAGAATTTAGTAAATGATTTTTCTGATATTTATTAATATGGCCTGAACTTTCCAAAATAAGCTAACAAATGTTTTGAGATAGAAAAGAGTTATTCAGTTATGTGAATGTTTCAGATAGGTTTCATGTGTTTAACATGTATGTGGTTACAGACATGAATTCTCTGTGTGTTTGAGGAAGTGGTTTTGTAGTTTTCTAATAGCCGTCTGTTTCAGATGCGTAACAGACAGAGGGGATCTAATCTCGGGCTGCTCTTGCTGGCCTCACAGGTGTTTCAGCTGGGCCTGGACCACATCCCACCTGTTACTCTAGCAACGTTGGGCCTCAACGTCTATTTATTCCTGTTTCCTCTGAAACCCTTGTTGCAGGTACGTGTTAAGGTAGCACAACCGGTCAGCACCAAACAGAGGATGTGTTTCATCTATACAAAAACAAAACAACAGATCCTCAATAACCGATGTATTCAAATGTCTTGTAACATCAAAACATTTCTACATTATATTTTGGCCTTTTCATTCAAGCGTTTTCTGTTTCTGCAGACGTGTCTGAGTGTTCGCGATGCGTATTGGTACAGAGACTGGACTCGTTTGCTCCTGTCTCCTTTTCACCATGTCGATGACATGCACCTGTACTTCAACATGGCCTCCCTCCTTTGGAAGGGCATCAAGCTGGAGACAAAACTGGGAGGGGCTTGGTTTGCATACCTGCTGTCCGTCTTCTCTCTGCTCACCGGATTGGTCTACCTGCTCCTGGAGATTGGGCTTACGAAGATGACAGAAGATTCGTCGTATAGTTTGCAGTGTGCGGTGGGCTTCTCGGGTGAGCGTGCTTGTAGCTCGATGTCCGAATAGAGTGCATAAAGGTTTTGGATCGAGTTACACTGTTCTGGATCAAACTTTAGAGGTGCTGATATGGAAGTTTGTGGTTTGTTCCAGGTGTTCTGTTTGGGCTGAAGGTGGTGAATAATCACTATCATCCAGGTGGGGTCACTTATATAATGGGGCTGCCTGTGGCCGGTCGCTACACCTGCTGGGTGGAGTTGATTCTCATCCATATCATGAACCCAGGGTATGCATGACACATGTATAAATGTACATTTAACTTACAGAATAAATTCTTGTATTTACATTCACATTCTTGTATTTAAAGCACCTCATTTGTCGGACACCTGGCTGGCATTCTGGTTGGACTGCTCTACACAAGTGGACCTCTAAAAAGACTCATGAAAACATGTGCAGGTAAACAACGCTGTGTGTGAGATCCTTTGTCTTATGTTAACATACTTGTTTAAAAACACTCGTCTTAGTAACAAATGCTTACAGCCATATAAACAGACATTTTTAATGTCATTTCAGGCTTCGTGGCATCAAACGGCAATTATAGAAGGCAGCAGACATATAATTCATCAGGTAAACAGTCACAGATCTCACATCCAGATTTTGTTAGGAACCATTTAAAAATATTTACTAGAGTGCTGATTGGTTGTCATGGTAATACAAACCTCCTACCACACCTGTGTCCACAGGATACAGTGGTTATGGGATGCCAAATCCTCCAAACTCCTATTATGGTCAGCAGTCATTTAATCCTAGGCACTATAGCGCCACCTACAGGAACCCGTACAGCACACGCATGTCCTCTGCACCAGCCGGACACCCTTACACAGCTGGCCTGTCAGAGCAGGAGCAGTATGAAGCAGCCATCAGGGCCAGTCTGAGAAACAGTGGTAAGTGCTTGGTGTTACAAGAGAAAGAAATGAGAAACTGATTAGTCATTTTAGTCAGTTTACTTGATGGTGCGGCCCCCTACTGACCACATGACAGCTTGACAATACATGACAATAAAGCTTCACTGCTCTTACTGGCTCTAAAACTGTAAAAGGTGATGTGTGATTTGAATAGCAGTTACAATGTGTCATGTTTTGTTTGTTTTACAGGTGCCTCTATGCAAACTAGATCGGCACATGACCACCCTGATCCAACCGCTGAAGAGGTCCGCTGGCGTCGACTTCAGAGATTTAACAGTTGAGCGCCTTGAGAATGTGTGACGAATGTTAATACTGCTGGATTGTTTAAAATAAAGACAGTGTAAAACAACCTATTAGAAGAAGCTAAGATGATTCTTCCACTGCTTATTGGTTGTAGCACAAACTAGTCTTTATGATGTCATCAGTACATACTTGTTGTAGTAGATGCGTGGCTTTATGAAAGTTTAAAAGGAGGTTCTGTATTTCTGATCGTGCTTGGAGTCATCAAAAGGCTTTAAAGAAATGTTTCACTTCTGTTTGTTGCAAATATTTTCTGCACATTTTTTTCTTGAAAACACTATATATATACACATATATTACATATACATATACATATATATGTGGTTCATGGTTTTGGACTCCTGGTGCCTTTCTCGTACAATGCGATGAATGTGTAAAATGAATCCGCTAAAATGTCTTAATAGTCATAGGTTTTATATTCTTTTTTTGTTATAAATGTTATTTTTATGCAACCCATTTCGGCTTTAGCTTATACCACTGAAAGCACTTGCAATTGTCTTTCAAAGTATTGTATACCTTTTTCCCTAAGAAAGTGTATTTTCATAAACAAACATTAAATGTTTATTTCTGGAATGTTGGTAATGATTTTGTATTGGTTAAAGAACTGGGTGTTTCACATCTGTTACTCTATTGTGTTAAACTGAACTGACCAATCAGCAAGGACTATCCATCTTATAACCAATCATATGGCATTCTTTTATACCCTGTTATTAATTGCTGTATCTTAACTAAAACATTCCTCAAATACAAAGCTTTGGATAAATAATATACAAATGTAAATGTAAAAATGCAAAATGTATTCACACACAATGAGATAAATTCATTTTAATAACAATTGACTGTTCAGATCGGGCTAGAGAGTGTAACACTCCATTTCCATAAGTAAATACATTGGTCATTTTTCATACAGTCCACAAATACCAAATCTATTTTAATAGGAATGATGGTACCCACTTTGATCAGTTAGTGTGAGTAACATTGTTCAAGTATGTAAGAGAGAACTAATAAGTGCTCACCTTTTAACCTGCTACAATTACTAGGTGAGTATTTGAATACTAATGTATTCAGGCCAAATTTAATCAAGTTGGCTGTAGGTTCAAACTGGCTTTCAATTTGTTTTAATTTGTTTAAAAAATCGGTTAAAACAAAGTAATATAAAAGGTTTATATGAAACCATGCAGGTTGTCTCAACTTTGTGGATTAAGATACATTATCTTTCCACATATGTTATTGTTACAAAAAAAGCACAACTTATATTAGACAATATACAGTAAAAAATTAACATGATGGTTAAATGTAAAATTTGGGCAAAAGCTCCTGTTTTAACAATTTGTGTTTATGAATTTTTATTAATTTTAACAATTAGGGTTTTTTTTATTCTACCCATCAACACTTGTGTGTTACACTTTCTTACTGTAACAGTATAGTTCCTCAGACGTGTCCAAACAGAAGCATCTGTCAGCATTATCAGAACCAGACACAATCATCTCTTCTTTTAAACAGGAGCACATTTTTTACTGCTAAGATTGTTTATCCTCCAAAAAATAGCACCAAAGTAATCTCTAACTAAATAAATATTCTTGACATTTAGTAAAAATATAAAGCAAAGCTGATTTTTTTAACAGTGCAATCATATTTACATACAAAATGATATATCATGCTCAAAACAAAGATTGGTTTATGACTTCTGTCTTCACGCTGTGGATATGGACAGTGGAATACTGAGGGTGTTAGTTTGGTTTTAATGACTTGAGTTAGTTTCGACAGCCAAAGCCATCCATTTTTAAATAAACAAACATACAAACAAAAGTAAAACAAAGCATAGAAGAAGGTTCTATGAAATGAGGTCAGATATGAGGATTTTATGATCTGACAACTGACCAAGTCCTAAATGCCCTTCAACCAACCCATACACAACCACATCTCCACAAACAAAATCTTTTCTACCTCCATAAAGAGATACCCAATAACAGGAACATTGTCAGAGTGTTGGCTAAGTTCTCAAAGTTCTCAAAGTTTTGGTAGTAATGTTAGTAGAATGTTTTAATGTTATATAACATATATATCAAAAACATAAGTCTTAAATTGTCAGCCGAATGTTTTACAAGCATTACAGGATTAAAGAAAGTTTGAACAACGCTCTTATAACCAAAAGATAATGTTAATACAACACCTAAAAAATTATGTTTTGAACGTTCCCAGAACTTTTAAAATAACATTTTTAATGTTTTTGGTACTTAATGGAGACGCTGGGGAAACGTTCTTACAGAAAATTGTTAGATGAGTACATGTCCATGCATTTGCTCACCTGGTCTGTTTGTTCAGAACATCAGGCTAGTTATCAAGTGGTAGAACATGGTGCAGGCAAATACAAGGGCTTGAATACACTGTAAGGCTTTCTGGATATATGGTTGTGAAGGACTAATACAATGCTTGGATAAAAAAACCTATTGAAAGTGGTTAATGACTTTTTGGTGTGACTTGTGATTGCGGGAGTAAATTCGAGAAGCTGAAGCATAGAAAACTAAGCAAAATTTCACCACAAGTCATTGGTTGATTTTTAACCAATGAAATCGCTTGACCCATAAAAAGTGTGACGAATAGCGATTAAATTGACGGTCTCGGTCTCAGAAATGCTTAATATAAATGCTTGGTTTTGGTTAAAAATAACACAGCTGAACTAAACTATCCTTACAAGATTGTGCTGATCACGTTTTTGACGTGCACAGAAAATGATGATGAAATAAATGTTAATGCCAGAAACCAGGAGAGAAATGAACACTGGAGAACAGCAATCTGTGCAAATGATTTTGTTCATTGTCTAGCACCAAATGTGAAAAAAAACCAAAGGTTTTCAAAAAAAAAACATGTCTAACTCTGCTATGTGGGAACAGATTCAGTTAGAAGTTAAAAACATCCGCAGGTTCACAGCCTATAGTTCAACACAAATGGACACAAACTAGGTCCATTTTCCTCTCCATAAAGGTAACAGCCTCTTAATCACGTGACCTCTTGATGTGCCTTCTCTTGATAGGCTGTTGTCTAGAAATCGAGCGACGTGTCCCTCATGCAGACGGTGCACTGGCTGACACTACTGCGTTGCTCCTCTTCGCTGTTCAGTACAGTACTGTAACGGGTTGGGTTAAAACCCTCCCCGCTTACTTTAGTCAGCCAGAAGCTGTAGATTGTGGCAAAATAATGGCACGTGCCACGCGGACCCTGACACTCCACGAACGGCTGGCTGCGAAAGTCCCGCAGGCAACTTCCTGTTGATGTCAGAGACTGCCCCCCTCCCTCGTCCCCTGATCCTGTATGCTGGAACACAGAGGTCATGTGATCATATCAAAATTTAAAGAAATATTGCACAAGCTCTATGAAACAATTGAACTCATAATTAGGAAACACACAAAACATCTTTTAAACATCTGTGTTCATATACACAATCACCACGCATAGGTTATGTTCCAAACCCTACTGAGTTGTCTACCGTCTGCAGAAGTAGCTACTAAGACATCCCTTTAAAAGTGACTGATTTTAAATCACTGATAGTTGAGGTGTCTCTGTGACAGTAAAATAGGTAAGAAGCACCTTTTTTATATCAGAAATACTCTGTTAGTTATTTTGCAGTTATATTTTGCAGTGTTGATGGTGTTAAACTACAGTTAATTACAAATGTTTTTCCTGCATGCTATGTTAACGCATTCATTTTGACATTTCCCTCGCTTTTTTGTGCCATCATGGATGAAAAAGTTAATTGAGCTTGTTGCAATTCAACAAGGCAATCTGGGATTGCCTCATGCATGAAAGATGCATGCAATGGCCCATTCTGGTCATGAGGTCCTTTAAAAGGCAGCATAATGTTGCTAGTTAAAACCATTAAAACAGCCTATTATGCCAATTGTTGTCTAGGTAGGATGCTTACTAGGCTTTGGAACAGAGCTGTAGTTCTTGCCTACTTACCATAAGGAATGAATATCCTCTCCAGAGACTTCTCCATCGGGGTGGGCATTGTGGTGCTATCGCATCCTGACTGTGTATTGCAATGGCTGGTGATGAGGCTTCACACACCACACACCTGCTGATGTGTGGCCGAATATCTGGTCCCTCCAGAGGCGTCATAGGAATCGAGGCTGTGGTAGACAGCCAATAGGATTTGTCGTTGCGGCTCGCATAGTCGCAGGTGTCCATGTTACAGCAGGAAAATGGCATTGTGCTGAACATACGCACACATGAACCTGCTTGACCTGATGAGGGGAGACAGTATTTGTGTTATTACATAAAGGTATAACAGCAAGTTTGTACACTGGGAGGTGTGTGTTAACCCCATACCCAGATCTTGTGTGTGCGCCCTCTCTTGACCCTCCAGATATAACAGGCTGTATCCCTCCCACAGCTGGGTCAGGCCGTAGGGACACGTGGGCACATTGTCCGATTGGCTGTGCATCACCAAAAGGAATCCAGAGGAAACTTCCTCAACTTCACCAGTAGGACCCGGATCACCAGGAGGTCCTTGGGGTCCTGGAATTAAAGGACAAATCGCAACACAAAAGGCCAAATAATGTAACAAACAGGCAAATACTTATTATATTTATTATAATATTTATAATAATATTTTAAGTATATAATATATTTATTATATACTTAAATATTTATTATTATAAATGGTAAACTAGATTAAGTCTGTTGTATGCACACACCCTGAAAGCCCAGTGGTCCTCTTTGGCCAGGGTCTCCGACGCTTCCAGGGGCTCCATTCAATCCTGGTGGCCCAGTTGGTCCAGGAAGTCCTGGAGCTCCAGCTGGCCCCTTTACACCTGAGCAGAACCAGGTTCAAATCAGACAAATTAACACAGAATAAGCATTTCTATTTAAACTTCTTATGTATATTCTTATGTAAGAATATACATAAGAATATAGAAGAGAATATACATATATTCTATGTATACTTCTTATGTATATGTATTTTTATTTTATATTTTAATGACATTCACTTACATTTCTTTGTATCTCTCTGCAGTTGTTTGTTTGTAAACCATATTGTTGTTTGCATTTAAACCAAACTGGACGTTTCTGTTACTTAATGGAAATGTTCTTACAACCTAAAATTGTCAACTGGGTATTACCATTGTGTATGAAATGTGCTATATAAATATAGAAGCCCAGCTTTACCTACAGTGACAAAAATCCATACACACACCCTCATAGGCAAAAATAACAATGCCTGTATAATCTGTCCTCTCTCTCTCTGTAGCAGTGTCCACGTACCTTTTAAGCCTTCTCTGCCACTTGGTCCAGGCAGACCCTTGATACCAATCGAGCCAGGAGGGCCACGAGAACCAGTTGCACCCCGTGGCGAAGCACAGGGTGGGCTACAAGGTTTGACACTCCCAGGGTCTCCTTTCAGACCTACAAATGTACAGAGAGAGAGAGAGATTGGAAAACAGGGACTTATTGATTTGTAAGATTAGTTCCAAAGCCCTACCCACCTGGCGCTCCCTTCTCTCCTTTTTCACCGCAGGGTCCTGAGGAACCGCAGTCACCCTGAGGGCCAGGAGGTCCTGGAAGGCCCATAAATCCACACTGTCCCCTTTCACCTGTGTAATATTTATATATTGGATGATCTATATAATAGAGTTCCTGGAGTTTTTGTAAAAATAATTAAATAATAAAACCATTAGGCCCTGCATCAACCCTTTTAAACCATTAGCTCCCACCTTTTGGCCCTTCTAGGCCCTGATATCCTGGAGGGCCATTGAGGCCAAGAAACCCTTTATCTCCTTTAGAACCTGGTAGCCCAGGGGCCCCTGTGTCACCTTCATCACCACGAACCGGGAACACACTGCCTGGTTCTCCCATCTCTCCCATTGGCCCTGGAACAGCAAAACACATGATGTAATGCAACACATTTGTTTATTATTTAGTTCAATTCTTCTCCAAATAATCCCACGCACCTAGTGGACCATCTGGTCCAGAGTACCCCGGCTCTCCATACTGTCCAGCTTTAGGATCTTTACATTCTTCACCAGGTAAACCTGGAGGGCCTATTAAACCAGGATCTCCTATAGAGACAAAAAAGAAATGAAAATGGTTTACAGTATTTGTCCATAGTTTTGATCGATAGATTTGTCATTGGTATTCATATTTTTTTCTCCATTTGTGGTTATTTAAAGGTCATTTAATGGTCATGTATTCCTATTCTGAAGAAAATGTTTATTGTAAGCTAATTTAAATTGATAATAGTTAATTATACTATAGAAGACAAGAATTATTTCAGTAAATTTAAAACAATCTGCTATTAAAAATTGTTAAAGGTACCATACAAATAAAATGTTATTTATACAACTCATGCACTGCCAGGATAACCTTCAGTAAAGAACCTGGACTCTACGAATACCTTGGAGCCCCCGTTGTCCTTTAGGACCTTTGATTCCTGGCTGTGAGGTGCCTGGTGACCCCGGATCTCCTCGAATACCCTTGTCTCCTTCAAGACCTTGAGCTCCAGCATCACCCTCTAAACTCAACCCTGAAAGAGAAGATAGAAGTATAGAATAATAACAGATCATTAAAAACTGACAGCACAACACAATAGAAATATCTCATTAAGCTGATTAGCCTGAAGGACACAACTCTGGAAATCTAGCAGGTCTCTCTCACCTCGTGACCCCATTTCACCCTTGACCCCTTTCAGGCCATCCAGTCCATGGAGCCCTGGAAGCCCTGGGGGCCCTGCAAATGAAGAACAGATTTAATTATTTTATATTATTGGTAAAATATATGATTTTTCCTTTATTTTTCTTCCTGTTTTTTTCTTTAATTTCTTAAATTGGTAAAAGTACACAGCGTTTCTAGTTTTAAATTAGGAGCATTAACAGTTTGCATTCACACCTCGAAAGCCAGGGTTTCCTGTGTTTCCTTTAGGACCTGGTGCACCAGGAGGTCCCTCAGGGCCTTCTGGACCATGCCTTCCACACGGACCTGGGGGCCCAACCACCCCTGAAAGGTAGACATCATTTAAGAAAGTATTTTGATATAGACACTTTCCTATCCACAGTAAAGTATTCTGAGGAATTGATTCAATTAGTTAAACTAGGCTGTTTCACAAGCCATAAGTAACCAACTATATTTTGTGACAACACAAGAAATCATGTCTTGTACAGTCATTTAACTATTTCATGCTGGACATTCTACCTGGGGGTCCACCCAGGCCTGTACTTCCAGGTAGTCCTGGTGGGCCAAAAGGCCCATTTGGCCCCTGAGGGCCGGGGTCACCGTTATCTCCCTCGTCACCAGGAGGTGCTGCAAAGGAGAGGGAGTGTTTGTCACTCAGACCCAAATGATTACTGTATGTTTTGCCATAAATCTGAAGATATCTTCTGAACTAATTACAGAAATGTAAAAACAATGGTGAAAGGAACAATTTCAAACACAAAGCTTAAATCTGATTCCAAATGGAAGTAGGAAAGACAAACATGAATTCTCACATGTAGAAAAATAAAACAACAACAAACTAAGCCAACATAAACTGATGATACAGTATAAGAGAACTATAAGAACAATATGGGTAAATTACATCATTAAAGTACATAAAACAATAAGAAATTCACACCTGACAAGCCATTTTCTCCAGGAGGCCCTCTCACACCTGTTCGCCCTGGCTCACCAATCGAGTCTCCTTTATCACCTGTACAAGAAGGTGTTGCACAAGAGAGATTTAACATGGAGATTAAACACATACAAAAATTGTGTATTAGACTTGTAAGGGTTGCATGTTTGAGTATGTTTGGGTTAAGTGTTGACTAGCTTGAGTATAAGGGTTTAGACCAGTGGACGTCGACCTTTTTCACTTCAAGGTCTCCCCCATTGTCCACAGCAACATTTGAAGGCCCCTCACTCACAATTTCCACCCAATAACATTCTAGAGCTTGACATAATTCAAAACATGCATATTCGCTTTAAAATAGCCAAACACTAGGAAATATCTTGTTGTTTTAGCTTATTTTATTGCTTGTTTTGTCTTAAATAATTTTAAGTCATCTTAAGTTTCTTAAGGCCACTTAGTTGCCCCTGCCCCATGGTGGCGGTTTTGAGGACATATATGTTTAGTAAATAAAGGCCAGGTTAGATCTGGACACTGTATTGTACCTTTAGGTCCATCATATCCAGGAAAACCAGGTGTTCCTGGCATACCAGTCAATCCAGGGTCACCCTGCAAACAAACAATCATTAGTGACTGAGCTTTCGAGATCAGTTTGTGTCTCTTTTTATGTATGGCATCTATTTTTGAATCCATTAAAGGCACTTAAACCAACACAAACTCAAAAGATTAATCGAAAAGAATAAATCAGAATTTATTCAGAACAAGTACTCACAGGTTCACCAATCTGCCCAGGAAATCCCACAATGCCCGCTGGCCCAGGTTGCCCACGTTTTCCAGGCTCACCGGGCTGTCCAGGGGTTCCTGGTTGTCCACGACTTCCACTTTCAAACCCAGGAGGTCCATCAAGTCCCAGATATCCTGGTTGTCCAGGAGGACCAGGTTCTCCCTTATCACCTGAGATAAAAAGAGATAGAAACAATGTTCTTCTTAAAGTTCTCCTATAGCTAAATGAGGTTTGGATTATTGCATCACTGTTGGATTTTTATCTAAACAATATAAGAATTCTGTTTTTGGTGTGCATTGTCAGTGTTTTGGTCATTTGGTCTCATATGTTTTGGTTATTTGGTCAATCTATTTCAAGTGTAATGGACTTAATTATTTTACCCCTTGGCCCAGTGAAACCAATCTGTCCATGAGGCCCAGGCGGCCCCACCTGGCCTTTCACTGGATTTGTAATGGTGTCTCCCAGAGGTCCTGGAGGCCCTATGCATCCTGCAATAAACAGGAAATGCTAATTACTGCACATAGTGAAGTTCAACACATACATTTTATACCTTTTTGATACAACTTTCTTTTTGACATAAGATCTGATAATGGTGTTATACCATCTGATATGGTATTGTATAATGTTTTAAAATACCTTTTTCGCCCTTGTAACCGTTTGGCCCTGGGAGACCTGGGTGTCCATCCAACCCCCCTATGCCTTTTGGTCCAGAGGCCCCTGGAGGGCCAGTCTGTCCTGGGTTGCCAACACAGCCAGTCTGGCCAGGAAATCCAGGCAAACCTGATTTGCAAGACAAAATAACAGTTTACAGGCCAAAATGACATGACTCACTGACATTATTTTTGCTTTGAATTCTTAATACTGTCCAGAACTCTGTGATCTTACCCTTTGGTCCATTATTGCCAGGAAATCCGTTCTCCCCTCTGAGTCCTGGAGGCCCCTGAAGTCCAGGGAACCCTTGAGAACCTGGGGTACCAGGGCTACCAGGGAGTCCTTTGGCTCCTATGCCTGGAAGTCCAGATTCCCCAGACGGCCCTTTCTCTCCTGGATCGCCTAACACACACATGCACACAAACAAAAACTTTGACTTATCTATACTAAGCAAAATCCCTTTCCTTAAACTCATGCCCTTAAGATTTACAGTTTATAGGTTTCTAAGACAGGTGTCTTCGTAAGATGTTAAGATGAACTATTTTGTTTGTTTGTTTGACTGATTTGACAGTAGGTTTAATACTAAAACTTAACACTGAAAATACTGAATACTAAAAGAGTTAATACTGACACCTGTCTGTGTGGATGAAGCACTACACTGCAGCAAACGTATTCATGTACTAACTCCTTTGTAGAAATTCCCTGTTCATTTACATTTATGAGGTTCATTTATCCAAAGTGATTTACAGCACATTCACTGTTTGCATTTTATTAGTATGTGAGTTCCAGGGAATCAAACCCACAACCTTTACACTGCTCCACCAACTCAGCATTTTCAAGCACATTTCATTTCTTTATGGGTAATAAGGTTAATACTGTAATTTCTACTCACCTCGCCTGCCAGGGCAGCCATGTGGTCCGGTCTGGCCAGGTGGACCCGGGTCTCCTTTATCACACCGGTCTGGTCTGCTGCCTGTGCGACCAGGTGGTCCCATTGTACCATCTAGCCCCTTTTGCCCTTTTCTACCAGGAAGTCCAGGAATACCAGATGTACCTGCAGAAATACAATTCACTGTCAAACTGACAGAACCAAACTAATTTGTTAACCAAAGGTTTGCAGTCATTTATCATTATCATAAACATACATTCTTATCATATCTTCAGCTCATAAACAAGACTAAAAATACCAACATTTTTCTGAACTCTGCTGTTTTCATGCAAGGTATTATCCAAATGTTAATATTTATCTGGTACCTTCTAATCCAATTCGTCCAGGAGGTCCAGGGACACCTTTGGGGCCCTCTCTTCCTGGAAGTCCGGGGAGCCCCTTTAGTCCAGGAGCCCCAGCAACTGAGTCTCCAAAAGACCCTTTCAGACCCTGAGGCCCCCGGTTACCAGGTGTACCTGGTGAGCCCTCAAAACTGTTACCGTCAGGGCCAGTTTCACCTGGATCTCCAAGCTGTCCATCTGGACCTGTGTTAAATATGGAAGAAATAGTAGATTCATAACATAGTTCTCCAGCTGGATATATTCTCATGCATGTTACAACATGATTTTTCTTCAAGATTGATTTACATAAACAATGGATTATAATATAATTTTCTCAAGCATTCTGAATACTGAAACGTGTGTTTAGATTGTCACAGTATTTACCTCTGAAACCTGGAGACCCATAATCGCCAGAGTCGCCTTTCTCACCCTTGGGACCCGCTGGCCCATCTTCCCCTCTGAATCCTGGATCTCCAGGCCTTCCTTTACCACCTGGACAAAATAAAACGTATAATGTTTTGGCCGTAACACATTGCTAATGACTGCTGTGACATTGTAAATATTTTACCTTGAAAACCAGGCTGTCCTTTGAAACCAGGTGCTCCTGGTTTGGCAGGACTACAGTGTTTATTGAAAGGTGTATCGCCTATCAAAAGAATCAACAATAACTATCCTTCACAATTTTCAACTCAAACTTTTACTCATTAATAAATTGCTACATCACCCATAATATTTCTTTGTTGTAGCAGATAATATTTGTTTTCGGTAGTATGAAGTTGAATGTTGGAATTAGTTACCAATTTTTCATATACAGCTTAAACTAAAGAACATAAGATTCTGACTCTTACCTCGAGTTCCTTTAGGACCAGGGGGCCCTGTTTGGCCTTGGGCCCCCGGGTCTCCTTGTAGGCCCCTTTGCCCAACTGCTCCCATCATACATGGACCAGGAGGACCAGTTGGACCCCTGATACCTTTCGCACCATTTAATCCTTGATACCCTCCATCACCCGGGAAACCAACAAGACTATCTCCCTGTAACAACAAACATTTAAAAATATATATATATAATTACAGACTAATTGAATTACCACTTTAATTTTTTAACAGCACACAGAATCTAAATTTTTCTCTAACCCTAATGTGAATAACCACACAAAATAATCTTTTTAATTTTGATTACTAGTTTATCAACCATCACTTGAACTCCTAATTAACCAAGAACATTACACAAGTAATGTTACAAGTTAGAACGTTAACCACTCCAGAAGTTATCAGCTGCAGCAAATCCAGTATTTTCTTTAAAGTCACTAAACAACACAAAGGGTGACTGACCAGAGGTCCGGGATCTCCAGGAGTGCCTGTTTTCCCATCAGCACCCTTTCTCCCATTATATCCTGGCACCCCAAGTGGTCCAACAGAACCTCTGTCTCCTTTATCCCCTTCAGACATCAGACACAACATCAGACTGATCAAACAATTCATTTGATATTACAGGATGACCAAACATGGAGTATAGAATTATACAAATATGCTTCACCCTTTGTTCTTGACACCACAACATCGCCTTTCTCTCCTTTAATTCCTCTGGGACCTTTGAAGCCAGTGGGACCCTGTGAAACAGAACAGATGTTAAGATCAACACATACACAGGCAATGTATATGGCTTTGTGTACATGTTTGTGGGTTTATGCACAGACACACAGTGTGAATCTGGTTTACATACTGGTATACCCTCTGCACCTCTCTCTCCGATGGAACCGGTATGACCAGTAGGACCCGGGAAGCCCCTTTGCCCAGGGTCACCAGAATCACCTGGAGGTCCCGGGGGGCCAGGCTCACCCGGAAGATCACCAGGGGGTTCACAAGAACAAACCCCATCAGGACCTGACGAAACACACAGAGAAACTTAACCATGTGCTTCTACTTACAGAAGTAGATTTAGTGCCCCCTAATGGACACCCATACACACTGCCCACAATCTTTTGAATGGGGGAAAATAATCAGCACCATGGCTAGCACCAAGACACTGCTATACTTGAAAAGTGAAAGTGACATATTTGTCAGATACGGTAACCCATACCCAAAATGTGACCTCTGCATTTAACCCATCACTGGTGAGGAGTGAACACACATACACCCAGAGCAGTGGGCAGCACACCACTGCACCCGGGGAGCAATCTGGAGTTGGGTGCCTTTCTCAAGGACACTTTAATTGTGACCTGCCAGCGCTGGAATCGAACCAGAAACCTTCTGAACACAAGCCCAACTCACTTACCAGTAGGCCACAACTGCCCCCAATACTTAAGCTAAACATAATAAAAGGCAAACATCTTTTCATCCTGTGGGCTATATTTAAAATTCCTGCACTAGAAGATATAGCCCTGGTATATAAACCTACTTTAAATTAATAGCTGCCCATCATGGCTGTACTGGCCAATCAGCATCCAAGTATCTGATTTATAATACATTACACAGCCTATGGACATGTTATATTGTATGTTCATTTATCGAAACACACCTTTCCTCCCCTGGACACCAGGTAATCCAAAAGGTCCTCTCTCTCCCGGATGTCCAGGGTCTCCCCACTCACCAGTAACACAGTAGTACCCTATAACACAGACAAGCAGTCTTAGTACCACATATTGATTTTGTATCGCGGCAGAATTTTACATTTTGTTTTTAGAATAATGGCATTACTCACAGTCACCTTTGTGTACATTTGTATATTTTTATTATGTAACACATTTACACAGTAAGGTGCTGGATAAAATGTTTTTAACAAGGTAAAATGTTGTGCTCACCACAACCTGTTGACTCGAAACACATGAAGAGGCAATTAATGATGACATCACAACAGGTGGACAATGACATCACAGAAGCAGGCAAACAGAAAACAAGGACATGCTTTGAAGAACATACAGTGATTTCATTGATATGCACACACACGTGCATCATCAACAACATGAGACATATGTTAGTGGGTCTGTACTAAACATGCAAAAACATGCTAAATGTTTTACTAATTCTACTGTTTACAAACCAACATGAAGGACAGAAAATTGTTATAAATAATTTACAAGACATCTTGAAGTTTAACACATACCCTATGGATTAGGGAACTAGGTAAGTAGTCCTTACTAGGTAAAGAGTATGCTTACCTAGGGAACTAGGTAAGCATACTCCTAAACATCACAGGCTTTCCATTGGTAATCTATGGTTCAGTCTCATACATGCACATACACAAATGTACAGTCTTCTACAGGTGTGTCCTAAAGTTATGCAGGGGTTCACACTGTGTCCTAACCAGGCCCAGAGTTTCAAGCAACAAGTAAATAGCGACAAGCAAAAATAATCACAGCCAATCAGAACACATTTAATGTTTATTATATATATTTGGAACAATGGATTTTTGACCATTGAGATTTCGCTGTGGGTAACCCACGAAAACCCAGTGTGACAATGCAGAACACTTCCTGAATTTCATTGCAGTCTCTCCTGGTTAAGACACAGTGTAAAATAAAGTAAAAAAAAGAAAATGACAAAAATATTGAGTGTCCACTAACCAGGAGGGCCAGGATTTCCCTGGTTTCCTTTTGGTCCTGGAGGACCCCGTTTTCCAGGTTCCCCTGCGAGAAGAGAAATGTTACTCTGACTTCAAAACTTTTGTACAATGAAAAGGAAGAAGAAAAGGAAGAAAAAACAGCTATATATTATTGGAAAAAATGCACACTTTGTTTTTCTGGTAACACTTTAAAAAGGTTTTATTGTTAGGGTTAGGTTAACTTAGTTAACATGAACAGCATTTATTAACCGTAGATAATGTTAATTTTAACATTTGAAAATCAAAAGTTGTACCTGTTAACATTTATGCACAATAAACTAACATGGACAATAAATGAAAATACACAGTATTTGCATAAACTAACATCAACAAATATTAATTAATTCTGTAAAGCTATTAGCAAATGCATTAACTAATGTTAACAAATGGAACCTTATTGTAAAATGTTACAGTTTACTTGTAGTTTATGAAGGATGTACTCACCCGGCGTGCCACCTGGAGTTTCGAAAGTTGTTTTTCCAGGGCTACCCTTTTCTCCTTTCAGCCCTGTGAGTCCCTGCAGACCAGATTCACCCATCGCACCTAACAACAGAGAGAGACCCGAGAAACAGATACGGTCTATGATGGTTCAAGTACATATATTATATACAATGAGGACATATAATGAACACATGCACAGATGCACACCTATCACAGTTGCTCCTGGATCTCCGGGGCGTCCGGGCATACCAATCAATCCCCTGTCACCAGGTGATCCGGCAGGACCCGGAAGACCTGGATCTCCAGTCGGTCCTGGAATACAAACAAAATGCACCACAAATTACAAACTCAACAAACAAAAGAGCAAACAAGAGCCTGTGACCTAAACCAATTTCAATTCATTGCAGGTTCCACTGTATATAAACACATTACCTTTTTGATCATTTCTATAGTACTCCAACTTTCCTTTAGGTCCAAGTTCACCCGGGAATCCCTGCCACACATTAATATGAGCAGTGTAAATGACACTCTACTGCAGGCACATCCAAATCACTTTCATGTGCATATAATTGAGCAAGATTCTACAAGAGGTTCATTTCAGCATAATATGAGTCTGACCTTAGGTCCCGGGTTGCCATAGAGACCAGGAAGACCAGTTTCTCCAGGTTGCCCCTGTATATACAGAACACATGAAATGAAGCTCAAAACGTTCAAATGTGAACACTGACCTCTGAGCTATGAAACATTAGCATAAAAAATAGGACATCATTGGCATTTTGTGCACATATTATGTAAAAAAGTAAACACTGTAAATGTAAAACAAGTATATTCACAATCCTGCAAGGCTGTAATGCAAAAACACATCAGTGCAATTTATCAACTATCCATCTAACAGAGATGTTCTCTAAAAGTCCTCTCAAAGCCATAAACCTTTTTAACGTTATATTATCACACATATCAAAAACGCTGATCTTAGGTTGTTAGTGGAATGATTTAAAAACATTACAGAATAAAGTTTGAACAACATTCTTATAACCAAAAATTAACATTAATACAAATGTCCAAAAAACTGGCCATTTTGAACGTTCCTAGAACTTTCACAATAACGTTTTTAATGTTTTTAATACTGGAAACACAAGGGGAATGTTCTTACAACTAAAAATTGTCTGGTTACGCACATGCACACACACAGACACCTAAACTAAAGTGTACCTTAGGTCCTTGTAAGCCTGCTTGACCAGGATAACCAGGCAGGCCCTGTGATCATTATTCAAAGAAACTGCATTACTATCCAACAGCAATTTGATATTTGATGCAACAGACCGATATTAATATTATAATTGGCTGGTTTGGAATGTTGTGATTGGTTGTTTGGAAGTGTTATGATTGGTTGGTTTGTTACAGTATTTGGTTTGAATGTTCTTACTCTGGGTCCAGAGAAACCAATGATGCCTTTCTCCCCTTTCTCTCCTGGAGGACCAACAAAACCCTGAGATACAGATACAGAGGAGTTAACAGCTTCATATATACCAGCGTATGATATATAAGATATATAACATAAAGCAGTATTTAGCTTGATCAAACTGAGTTCACAGCAAGACCTGGAGGCCACGTAAGGCTTCATTACAACTAGTAAACACACACACGTTCGTACAGGTATCTTTATAAGGACATTTACTAACACAATACAGTCTCTAGCCTCTTACCCTAACCTTAACCATCCCAACTAACTGCCTAACCTTAACCTAATTCTAACCTTAACCTTAAAACTAAGTCTTAACCATCAAATAGCCCTTTAAAGGTGTCAGGAAGTGAGGACCAAAATGTCCTCACTTTACTCTCTTTGTCCTCACTCTGATGGTCTAACTGGTCACACTGGTCCTCACAAAAATAGACGTACAAGCGCACACACACACACACGCACTAATACTCACAGTTGGCCCACGTTGTCCACAAAATCCTTTTTCCCCCTTATTCCCCTACAAACAAACAGTTATGAGTGAGATAAAAACACCTTTAAGATTTTTGTTCCACCTGACCTCCTTACAAAATCTCACCCAAAACAATTGTAATATACTTGTACATATGCATGAATCTTTTCTACTGTACTAACATACAACAAACACTTTTGAGGTTTTGTAGGTAATGTAACTGCATGGCACCATCATCTGCTAAATCAAATGTGATAGTAAGTAAAATGACAGATTTTACCTTATCCCCTTTTGTGTAGTCTTCTGGGTTGGGCTCGACTAATTCATAGGGACCTGGATCACCCTTAGGACCTTCATCCCCCTGTAAGATACACAGAATCAAGCACCACATCCAAAATGTATCTACGCTGAATATGTAAACTATAATGTGTGCTTCTACCTCTACTCCCTTGGGTCCAGGCAGTGATCTACCTGGGTCTCCCTGGAGGAAATCAAAGCAGGACAGATCAATGTTCAATGCTATCTCCTTACCTTATCCTGATTCACAATGGTAAGTTAAATCATAATAATGATTTATAATTTGAGCTGTTGGGTCTGTTTTACCGGGAAATGTCAGTTTGCATATATGATGACAAGCACATAAAGTAACCTGCAATTGCATGTTTCAAACGTAGAGGTGAACGTAGAGAGGTAAAAGTTACAGATTGCAGATTTAGGACTAAATGTACCATGTTGTGACAGTTTGGTCTGGGGCTACTGCCACCTTCAGGCTGGTTTAGGCATTACAATCAAAGCTAAGTCAATTCCAGCAATTTGACTTTGTGCTTGAATGAGGAGGTTTAAACAAGCAGAACCCACCGGTGGACCTCTTGGACCAGTTGGACCTTGTAAACCCTAAGAAAGAAAGAGAGAGAAGAGAGAGGGAGAGAGACAGGGGTGGGAGGAAATAAAAAAGCCAATCAAAAACAAGAATGTCACAATGTATTTGCATACCTCTGTGCACTATTAAAGAAGACGTGGCTTTTTAAAGCGCTTTGAATGGAGGGCAGGATTGCTTGCTATTGCCTGTTGCCTTCTCTGCCTTGAATTAGTTAAGAATGAGTTCAAAGTATAAGAAGTTACTTATAACGTAAAACTCCCATTGGTGTGTGGCAATAGAAATAGTTTTTAACAGTACATTTTGATAATGCCTGTGAAGAACTGTAGAAAATGATCTACAGCAGCCATTTCCTATACGTTCTGAGGAGGACATACTCACCTTGAATCCTTCAGCTCCCATTCGACCAGGAAAACCTGGCGGGCCAACCACTCCATCCAAACCCTTTATACAGAGGAAAACACCAACACACACAAAACGAAAAGAATAAATAAAAACTGTGCAACTACATATCATACCAATTGATTAATCAAAGCTCATATTAAGAGCTGCTGTTTTGTACTCAGTACATACTTGTGGTCCAGGAGGTCCCGGTAGTCCATCAGGCCCCTGAGAATAAAGGAAAAAATGGGGAAAAGATTTGTTGGGATATAGAGATAAATCAGACAAATCTCTGCAAATCTCTGCTTTGCTTTGGTGTACTGCCAAATATAAATGCAGTACTTCATGCTGTTATACATACGGGGTTTCCAGGTATGTATATGGTTCTATAAGCGATGTCTCCTTTAACTCCTTTCATTCCAGGTAGACCCTGAAAATAAAATGTACTAGTTTGTGATTCTGTTGCAATGTCATGCAAGCTTGGCTATAATTGTATATGTCTATAACTATATATGACTAAATCTGTATACTCTTTCTGTATATGTATGTCTATAGCTATGATTATATTTGACAACTTTAAAGTAAGCACTTAAATATTTATCAGTTTCAGGGAATAGGAAGTGGTCCTCTGAACAGTCTCTCATGGGGTTGGTAAGCATATGGATTCGTACCATAGGTCCTGGGAGGCCAGGTGGACCTCTGTAGCCGTACAGTCCATGATCTCCTCTGGTTCCATTACACCCATCCTTCCCTGGAAGCCCGGGAAGACCACCAGGCCCAGGATGACCCTGAAACAACAGAGATAAGACTGCATATAACTACTATAAGCACATATAGGTACATAGTATGAAATATGTCAAATATAAGGTAACAGATCCAAATCAGATGAACTACAGGGGCATTTTTAGCCTCTACATTTTGAATAACTGGGGCATTTTTGCACACAGTCCTGGTTAATTTCAGACCATGATTTTCTGACTGCATTTTCATTAAACACAGTTTAAACAGTAAAGTATTGTTACTTACTGGGACACCATCTAATCCAACATGGCCTCGTTCTCCTGGAAAGCCCTGTCACACAAGATTTTCACAACAAAATGAAGATTTTTGTATGGCGTTATAGGGTAGTTGTATGTGTGCCTGTGTGTGGTTGTATTTACCCTGTCTCCTTGTGGGCCAGACACACCGGGGAATCCGACAGTCCCTTGCTGACCCTTTGGGCCAGGAAGTCCTTGGATGCCAGGCAAACCTGGAGGCCCCTGGGGGCCCTGCCGACCTAAGGGACCAGGAGGCCCCTGTAAAACACAAGGGAAGATTTACAATTATTTTAAGCACTTTTAACTTATTTTGTAATCCACTTCAATAATGTTTGAGTATTTAGAATTTTTGGCATGTAGTTTCACATCATCACCACAAGGGTGCGCCACAACGTCAAGAACATAATACATGCTTACCACTGTGACTGCATGTTAAAGTTTGTTGGAAAACAGGCTGCAGCTAATTGTAGATACTTGTAATAGGTCAGTGATGTTAAGTGCTTTAAGGGTGCTTGAATGTGCCCACAGAAGCAATGTTTAAAATGATACAGCGTAGAGTGTATTTGAAACAATATATTACACAACATTAAATGCTACATTGTAGTCATATGACTTAATAACCTGCATGTTAAATAACACAAGTGATGACCAGTTATAATGTAACAAATAAAACTAACAAAAAACCAACAACATTTATGAATGACAGACTACATAAAAGATCTGAAACAACACAATGAAACTGGGGGCATGACACACACACACAGACTAGAACTGCCCACTCACAGCCTAAACATAAACTAAGTGGCAAAAAATTTAGGAAAAATGTATGTATTTGCTAGATGCTTTTATTCAAAGCAATTTTACGGTGTATATGGGCATTCCCTGGGATCAGTTCATGGATTCCCTGGGAACCTAACCCATAACCCTGCCACCGTCAGTAGCATAACCTACTAGTTGAACTACAGGAAAACAATTGAATAATTGTTTCAATAACTTTATAGCTGCTGTAAGTGGGGGGAAAGATTCAAACTAATAGCTGGTTCTTCCCACAGCTGTTCAGAGATAGTTTCAGTTTCACAACACTTAATTAAAATACCAGGAATGCTCTCGCTCTCTCTCTCTCTCTCTCTCTCTCTCTCTCTCTCTCTCTCGCACTCTCATACACACACACTTGGGGTTTTCATGTTTAAAGAGGACATTTTATAGACGTAATGTTTTTTATACTGTACAAACTGTATATTCTGTCCCCCTACACTAACTCTACCCCTAAACCTCAAAACCTCACAGAAAACTTTCTGCTATGTTATATTTTCAAAAAGAGCATTCAGTATAAGTTATAAGCTTGTTTCCTTGTGGGGACCTAAAAAATGTCTCCACAAGGACAAAATGTACTGGTATTATTATAATGTAGTGATTAGGACTCATGGACTCATAGATAGATAGACTCATTTGAAGCTCATGTTATTGAATTTGACTTTGATCAGACAAAACAGTAAACGAGTGATGGGATGGGTAAATGAGTAAAGCACTACAGTGTGTGTGTGTGTGTGTGTGTGTGTGTTAGCAGTGTACACTCAGTGGTTGTGACAGAAAGATCAGTGTGTATTGAAGGTGTTCGGAGTCTTTCAGTTAAAGCACTGACTGTAATAATGACTAAAGACCCATTAGATTCCCCAGTAACACAGCACAGCAGAATACAGCTTCCATACACACACACCAGACACACACAAGCACACAGACACACACATTTATTTAAATGTAAACTAAATACATGGATTTATACACATAGTATATGTATATATGTATATATACACATACACATATATACATATACTATGTGTATAAATCTATACACATACACCGTATACACACACACACAGTATACACTATATAGTATATACACAACACACACAGAAAGGTATTTGTTCTATGAAGATATGAGGTCTGAAGTGATGGAGGTAATACCTGCGTTTATAAGACCCCCAAAGCCCCTTCACACAATCATTCCACTGTTCTAATGACAAACATGCAAATGTGCTCAAAAATCTCCAATAATCTCCCGCTTAAGACTTCCGCTGAACCACGGCGCGTGACACACAGACCCAGTCATACAATTACATATTAACGTCATTCCATAGACTTTCATTGGTTTTATTTCAGGCTAATGCAAATATATAATACAAGTATACATAAACATTTACACACTCACACACGTTTAGTTATTAACAATGTAACCTAACAACTTATCCACACTCTAAGCCTAACAGAAAACTTTACACACACACATGCACATAGAAACTGAACTGCTGCTGCAAAACCACCAGCTTAGAGAAATATCTGCCACTATTATTTCAGATCTCAGTCTCTGTCCCGGGGTTGAACTCTAAAGGAACGACAGGTGACATCACAAATAGTATTATTATTTACACTAGAAACTAAATGCACGCAGACACACGTGTACACACTCTTATACCTTTCATTAGGGACAGCACAAGTTATAAACCTCCGAACCTGTGATTACGGGAGCCAGAGAAAGTGTTTCACACACATACACAGATCTGTGCCCCGACAGTTCAAAGGTTAAACACCAGACATGTGGCCTCAGGCATGTGAACTTGTGCCATCAGGCTCCATCTGAAAATTCATACAACACTGTTTTGTAAGGGACAGATCACTACAAGCAGGTTCACCAAATTAATCACCAAAGGAATGTCCGAGAAAACAGTGTGTGTTTTTACAATCCGCTGGGTTTGCGGTCTTCATAAATATTTAGGAACAGAACGGTGTTTACAGTTTGTTGTGTTTGTGGGCTTTATAAATATTTAGGAATGTTGAAGGTGCACTCAGCAACGTTTCCTCATTATTTAAGAACTTTCAGGAGCTCAAAAACAGCAAACAGCGTAAACAGATTTGGCGTCTCGTCCGCAGTTAAATCTCAAGAAGCGAATTGAGAAAACACTCACAATCACATAACATGAAGTCTCAAATCACATCAGCTTTCATGGGGGCAGACATGTTGAGATCACATGACCAGGTTTTGGGTTTTCGCCCACAGAATTAATGAACCATGTTCAGCTTCTGATCACCCAGCTAACACAGAATGTTCTAAGAACGTTGGCTAACATTCTCTAAAGGTTCTCTCAAAGTTATCAAAAATGTTCTTGGGTAGTCTCATCTTCAAAAGAATGTCAGTTATGACAAATATTTTCCATGTTCAAAATCGTATGTGTCTGAGTCTATATAATTCACAGAAATTGTGTGTGTGTGTGTGTGTGTGTGTGTGTGTGTGTGCACTCTAGAAAGGTCTCTAAGCAGCTGTGCACACACTTGTAACTTCTTCTAACTGTAATTGGGCTGCTGGTCTTTATGAGACGCTCATAAATGTGTTGCTTGTGTTAAAGACTATTATTATTTCACCTTAAAGACACGTTTACTCTCGCTGCCACACAGACACACACATCCATACATTCTTGTCATACATCTGTAATCGTTTTTCCTCTTTTTATCATTCCATTTCATTCATTCATTCATTCATTCATTTCCTTCATTTCTTTCTTTCTAACCTTTCTTTCTTTCGCCAGTTAAGTACGTACTTGTAGCGCTTTATATGGCACTGAACAGTATGAAAATTCAAGCACTAGCTAATATTTTCTCCACTCCTTAAGTGGTTTTTGAGCATCTGTTTTCTAAACATATTAAACATATAATTGTAGACTTAATTAAATGAAAAGGTCATTTCGGCTGGGACAGTTTTCATTGGTCAGTGATTAGAGGGCATAAAATATTTTAGCCAATCAAAAGCTTTAATTTGTTCTGCCACAGCAGATCTGTGTAATGTTTTGTTCGTAAAGTTATTTTTGTACACGTGGGGGAGGAGCTGGCTGAGTGACAACACACAAAACTGACAACATAATAACGTTGCTGAAACATTGCTGAAATACTGACTGCACACCTGATACACACACACACACACACACACACGGGTACACAAACTCTGTAACATTCCACTGTAAACTGCACTTAATCTGAATGAACCATCCGTGTGTCTGAAATGCTCATTAACACATTAACCTTTTTCCTGTTCTAAGAACATGCATTTGGAACATGCCAAAAATTGCATTGTGCCAACACCTGGATGCAGCTGCGCAAGTACAGACATGGACAGGCATGTATTATGGGCATGAAACTGGGTCAGTATGCCAGTGTGTGTTTGTGTGAAAGAGAGGATATGAACTAAATTGTTTAAGATTACAAGAAACAGGATTAGAGTGAGACTTAGTTAATGAGATTAAAAATCTGCTGTAACAGGGGGAGACTTCCCTTTTTATCTCACACACGCACATGTACACACACACACACACACACACACACACACACACACACACCAGCTAAGGAAGTGTTCAAACAAAATCATAACAGATGGTTGAATCCTATTGTGAGAATAACATCAAAATAAAATATTGTGATATCATAACTGTGGACCAATCACAACAATGGAAAAAATGAGGACATCACTGCATTCGACTGTGATGTCATAACTATGATGCCATTATGTCAAAATGGTTCAAATGCTGTAATTGACTTACCCTTTCACCTTTAGCAGGAAAACACTGGCAGACACTGCAGTCTCGACCTCCACACAATTCGTTCTTATCCCCCTGAAACAGAAACTTCTTTAATTGAAGAAGAAACTTTAGAAAAAAAAAATTTCTTAAAATTTTTCTTTAAATTTCTTCTTATCTTTACTTTAATTACAACATTTCAAAGTTGTTTCCCAGGACACAACTGCAAAAGTTCCAGCCAAAGTTTACTGCCTGTAACCATTTTATGTCGTCACATTGCACACACATTGCACACACATGAAATCATGGTTCAATATAATAATCCTATTTACACAATTCACGGTCTGTACAGTTAGAGCTAAACTATTTTAAACAATTAGATGTTTTCTGTTTAAAGATCAGCAATGTTCAGTAAAAAGTTACATTAATTATTAAAGGGAAATGTCAGTTTGACTTCTTGTGACTTAAGGAAACATAAGGAAAATTATGTAAAGTAACCTTCAATTTTATGTTTCAAACAGAGATGGCAAAAGTTACACTTTGCATCTTTAATAACTTTAATCAGAATTAACTATATATTTTTCACATTTTCTGAACGCACCGATTATAATGTGCATTCACAGGTGTGTGTATCTCTGTTATAAAATCAGCAGCTCATCCAATCTGAATTTAGAATATTCATATAATAATATTGTATTTAGCTAAAAATGCTCCCAAAAATAACAAAAGAAATCACACACTTTTTACAACTTTCCTGTAGGCTCAGATCATCTGAGGAATTGTTAGGAACGTGACCTGAACTTATATATAAGGTATACATGACACACCGCATGATTGTGATTCATATCTGTATATATGGTGTATCTCTAGTTGCAGACAGGCTTTTTAGAGCGAGTTACCATTCTTTCACTGTCTGTGGCAATGCAGACTAGACATTAGATATTGAGGCCACAGGAGATCCACAGACACACAAGTCAGCCAGCCAAACAGTAGGAATGTAAACACAGATAATGAAACAGGGAACATGAGAAAGAAACAGAGAGGTGGAGAGAGACCATCACCTAACTCCACATCTGAGAGAGAGAGAGAGACCAAGAGATGGAGAGAGAGAGACCAAACCCTAACTCCACATCTGAGAGAGAGAGAGACCAAGAGATGGAGAGAGAGAGACCAAACCCTAACTCCACATCTGAGAGAGAGAGAGAGAGAGAGAGAGACTATCAGCTAACTCCACATATGAAAGAGAGACTAAAAGATAGGAGGGTTGAATTGAAAAATGTCAGCACAGTATAGCAAAGGAAGTTTGGAAGGATGTTATGTCTTTTTGGAGCTACTGAGGTTGGCCACAAAAAAAGAACGAGAGAGAGGGAGATAAACTGCACTCACAATCAGACGCCATTCTTCCATGAACACACATTTATCACGCACATGTGTGCAGGGTCAAAACAAAAGCTACCCTCTGCAGAGTCACATCTGAGACATCATCCTCTGCACACTTTAACCAGAACGCACAAAAAAAAGCTCTTCAAGGAGTCACACAGCGTTAAAATTTACCACAAGTACTGTCACGTAAGGGATAAAAGAGCAGTCTGTCACAACCCAGTGAACAGAAACAGACTGAGTTCAACAAAGTCAACCGGCAAGAAGCTAAACATGCAAATATTACAAGATTGTGCATGATCACAAACACTCACACAGACACAAAATATCCCAGCACAGTGATAATGCTCAACTGCTGCGCTACAATCAAGACGAGAGACGTTCACACACACGTGACAAAAATGTGTAAATGTTACCAATCTGACGATTTTAATTCAGAAATTATTTATTAAATGATTTGAATGGTTTCGTATTTTATAGCAAACAGGGTTGGTACTGGTTCGACAAGTTCCCAACAAAAACGAAAGCTTGTAATACATCAGGGCAACATTTTTTAAAAAGGCCGTAATTTAAGTGTTTGATTTTTTTATTTTAACTTGTATTATGTGGGTCATCATGTTAAAAACAAATATGAGCAATTTATCAGCTAGCAGTCATAAAATCTGTTACCTTTAAGCTTGCTATTATATATAAATATGTTTAATTTTTGCGTGTAGCTGCAACAAACGGAGTGCAATTCTATTTCGTGCCAGTAGTGGAAATCACACAACCCAGCTAACAATTCTAGGTTATAAGAACATTTCCCTGCTGTTTCTGCAAAGTAACAAAAAAGTACACTTTTATTTTAAATGTTCTAGTAATGTTCAAGATCTCCATTTTTCTCCAACGCTGTATAAACATTATTGCTTGGTTAAAATAATGTTATAACAGTGAACAACATGTAACAGTGAACAACTTAAGAATAATGTTTTTTAATAATCATATTTCATGTTAAAACATTCTACTAACATTACTGCAATAATGTTTAGAGAACATTAAACAACGTTCTGAGAAAGTTCTCGGTTAGCTAGGACTTTACCTTTAATGGCAGTAGCACAAGCACACAGCAGCGGTTTTAAAGAGGCTGCGGTCTACATGGAAGTTCATGGTTTTGAGTGGTGAGTGATGACATCAGTGCTGAAAGTTTAAGCTCACCGGCTGACGAGCATAACCATACGCTTCACTCCAAGTAAATCAGATGTCTGAGATTAGGGTGCATGGCACGAGGGTTGCTGCATGACTGAGAGGCATGGATCCCCTATTCTCCCACATTCTCCATCTGTCTCGCTAGCCTACGTTACCTGTGTACAGGGCATTATCTTTTGGCAATCATAATGTTGAGTTATATGGGATTGGGTTACACTCAGTCTTGGTATATTTCTGATGGATGTTGAGTTTGGTTTTAGTCCAGCTATGGTTTTAATTTTCTGTTCTATTATCAAGTTCAAGAGGAGTTTATTGTCATTTCAACGATTCTCCAGGATCAACACAGAACACGACACAGAACCTTAAACCTCCAACGTCTGAGTGTTCCCTCTTATCTGTTTCCTGCCTTTCATTTATTGTCCTGTCCTTCCAAATCACTCAACATACACACCAGTAACCCATGTCACAGAAAGTAAGCTGCACGTAACATAAGGGAATGTGACCTACCAAACGTACCACTACATAAAGCACATGGTCTGTATAATACAGTCAACACTGGCGTTATGTTCAGCTGCACTTGGTTTATTGAAACCATAATGATATATGACAAGATTGGAACCAGGATGCAGGTTAATTAATTGGTAAATGACAACACATCTATATTAAAGGTATGGTTCCCACAAAAATTCTTCCATCATTTACCCACCCTCATGTCATTCCAAACCTGCATGACTTTATTGCTTCTGAGGAACACAAAAGAAGAGGTTTTAAGGTACACTGTTAACCAAACAACACTGGTACCTGTTGACTTTCATTGTATGAACAAAAAAACACTAAAACGTTTCTCCAAATATCTTCTTTTGTGTTCAACAGAAGAGAAAAGTCATATAGGTTTGGAATAATATAAGGGTTAATAAATGACCAGTTTTTTTCATTTTTGGGTGAACAGTAGCTCCATTGCATAGCTGCATATCTGCAACTTTTTAAATAAACAACTGTAACTGCTTATGCTTTTCATGGGACATTACGAATGTGTTAAAATAGTTTGTTCTTTCTTTCTTTCCCCCATCCATCTGCTCTTCCCTCACCTGTACATCTGCTTCATTAATTCAACAGGATGTAGCTCAGACAACCAATCAGAGACAGCTAAACAGATAACTCCCTCTGTCACGCTCTATCTAGATCTTTTAACAGAATAAATGGAAAATTACCGTATTCATTTAAGGCATCACAACAGAAGTTAGTAGACTGTCTTTAGTAAACCTCTATACCTCACTCTATCTCTGTTTGAAACATACAATTGCAGGATACTTTATGTACTTGTTATTATATATGTTGTCAAATGAAGCCAAACTGACATTTCCTGGGAAATCAGATCCTGACAGCTCAAATTATAAATCATTATTATAAACTTACCGTCGTGAATCTGGGTAAGATAAGGACACCATTTTGAACACTGATCCATCATGTATTTGCAGCAACTTATTTTTATTGTTATTTTTAGGTAGGTTTTCAGCATTAAAATCAAATTAAAAGTTTATTCTCATTATTTGATTGTATATAGTTTCGAATAAAAAAATTACTTTTTAAGCAAATTTTTTACTTGAATTAGTTGCTTATTCATTTTGGACCCTGGGTGTACGTGTACATTCACGAGTGTGTCTCTAACACCTGAAAAAGGGGAATAAAATGAAGGAAAGGAAGTTCAGAAATGCACATTTTTACTTTGGTGTGTGTGTGTGTGTGTGTAAGCAAGCACCTGCTTTGTGACACCTGGTCATTTGTGTTGAGGTTTATGACGTCCCTGACCCCCTTCACACAGAATCAGCCAGACGGCCTCAGGCAGACACACTGATCTATGCCAAGACTGTGTTATCAACACAATCACTCGTTCACTTTCACTGGCTAGGAAGAGCCTCGCCTCCGAGTGCCATCTCTCTGCAGTTGTGTTGTTGGATTGTTTACATGAGTGAGATATCTACATTCCACACTTCTTGCGTAGAAGCAGGGAAGGGCATCAATGCAGACAATGTGCTTCTATCTTCTATGCGATTATACCCTGCTATCGCTCTACCTGTCTCTCTATCTTTCCTTATCTTCTTGCTCTCTTCAGTGCTTGTTGGGGGAATGCTCTGCACCCACCAGGCCTCTTAAATAATGCTCTGTATCCATCTATAAGCCAACTATAAGCCGTCTATAAGCCATCCGTCTATATGGACTCTATAGGCCAACCTCAGCCTCAGAGATGCTGTCTGAAAGCAGAGCTTATGGGCAGAAGAGGCAGACTGCATTCTTCACAATGGCCAGATGCAGAAGCAGGCGCATATACACAAGCAGCAGTTAACAGAAGAACTGAAAAAGTTTACATTCTTTTTAGAAATCAGTCTTAGAAAACATCTGTGAATTAAAAACACCCCCACTGTCAACCCGCAACAGGCGTGATGAGACGTGAAACCTTGTACATACATTTTTGGATCCCTTATGCCACCATAGCCCTTTTAGATCATGTAACACTCAACATCAAGGAAAGTACTCGGTGTGTTCTCAAAACTTTCTCTCAAATTTCTCTCAAAAAACCTTCTCACAGTAATGTTAGTAGAATGTTTTATAACAGCAAACGTCATATAAATCAAAAATTCAGAAAAACGGAAACGCTCTTACAACCTCTCTGTTGAGAGATGAGTGTGTGTAAAATTAGTATTATTTTATAATCATCTTAACATCTTACCAAAACATTAATAAGAAAGTAACAGAAAACTCACCCCCAAAGTTCTCTGTATCGTCATATGTGCCAACAAAAGCCACCTGCAGGAAAACAGAAAAGACTAAAATGCATATGAAATAAATAAAATAGAATTATGCATGTTTAAATAAAAAAACATATGAGAACAAATATGCTAGGAAGTGTAAACAAACTTGTATGTGTTCCATACTTGAAATTAGTTTCATAGACAAATAGAAATTGTGCGTTAGATAAAGAGCATTACCATTAAAGAGCGTTACCATTAAAGAGCATTACCTAGATCAGTGACACATGAATTTAGGGAACACATCACTCAGCCAGCTTTCAACATAAAACATTTTAGAGAAACTTTATAAACTAAAACACAGAAAATGTTACTGCAGAACTGTAAGGGGGAACTACAGTAAGTGGCCTTTGGTGGGAAATTGGAATAATAATATATAAGGGAAATGTTGGGAATTGCTTGTAAAATAATTATAATGCTGCATTTGAATTAGATTTTATGCCGATGTAGATGTTATGTAATGGTAATGCAGAACAAAGGAAATTCCTACCAGAAAGGGAGGCGGAGCCTGGAGATCTGATGGGGGCGTGTCATTTCAGCCGCCACTTAGGGCGTGTGCTACCTGTTGATCTTTCTCCACAGCTCCTGATTGGTGTACAGTTATGTCTGCTGAACTCCTGACAGACAACTCACCCACCTGAGGGGATAAAGAAGAGATGGAGCAGCAGAAGAAGCAAAACAGAAGCTGGAATTGACAGCTTTTGAGTGAACGCAGTTGGTTATAAAATAATAACATTCCCGCTGGCTGGAAATCTGGTGGGTGGTGGACATTAGGGAAGGGAGGGGGGAAGAGGCAGAGCGAATCAATACAATAGAAGAAGCTGAGACAAAGTTTATCTTCCGGATGGGTTCTTTTCCCAACACACCAAATTAAAAATAACAAAGTTTTTTAAAGCTGCAAACTTGTGCCTCTCTGCTGCCACCTCTGTTTGAAACACAAAACTGCAGGTTACTTTATGTACTTTTCTTGAGGCTTGTTGAAGTAAAATAAAGCCAAACTGACATTTCCTCGAATATCCGACCCGACAGCTCAGAATATAAATCATTACTGTAAGTTTACCATAGCTAATCAGGGTAAGGTAAAGAGATTGTGTTAAACACTGATCTGTTATGCACTTGCTCACTAGCTGGTTTTTGTTTATTTCCAACCATAAACCTAAAGGATTGCAGCTTTAAACAAAACCCACTAACCAAAAATGGTCAGATAAACAAGAAAACATGACAGATAGATGCAGACCAAATGTGACACTGAAATTATTATAACTATAAGGTCACCAATCGTTCATGGCTGTATTTAACAGGTGAACGTGGACCCTATAGCCCGTCCAAACCAGCCCAGCATAACAAATAACCTAACTTTGTCATCAACACCAACAAATAGTTATTGCACAAACATGTTATCATAGCCTAGCAAACACACTGACAACCAAACATTTATTTCCGCAATCAAATAGACGCGCTAGAGTTGCGATATATGTGCACAGATCTGCAGGCACCCCGACCCGTTACTTTAGTTTAATGCCACTGTTGGCTTATAATTGAAACCCTGCAGATGTGACAGAAATCAAATGAAGCCTTAGTAGAAACAGATGCAAACAAATACAATAAAGTCATTATTTGCGTATTTGGCGACGTTAGTGCGTAAAAGTTGATCCGAAGGCAGATGAAAACAGGATTGCCCTGAAAACATGCAACCTGCAAAACTGCGCATTTACGAGTTACACCGCAAATAAGTAAATATTGATGACTGATGAACACGAACTAACTTTTAGACAACATTGTATCGGAAACTACAAGTTCAAGACCTTGAGTCAAACATTCAGCTCCAACAGGCAAATGCAAGCAAATGGCTTCAGTAAACAGAAGTCACGATCAGTCTCACCTGCTCCCTGTGGTTTCGTGCCTTTTACATTTACATTGAAATAAAACAGCCAAATACACGGACGATTCAAAGCTCCCCAAACCTTCACACAAACAGGCAAAACTTTTCAGCGTCGCCAAAGTGCACGGGCTCCGCGGGCCGGCTCTGCGCCTTCTGTGACGTAATAAACTCCGTGACTCGCCTATTTCTAAAGCGCAATGAACGCACAGACTGCGGAAACCCGCAAACACCCGCAAACACCCGCACAAACCCGTGCTTTTGACCCCCGTGGGTTCATTGATATATTCGTCCTTGCGTCGTGTTGGCAAACAAACGCTTTGCGCTTTGCGCATTGCGCAGGGGTTTGAGCTGCGGGTTTGAGCTGCAGGGGTTTGAGCTTCAGGTCTGAGATGGTCGCAGTCCTGCTGCTGGTATCGGGGTTAGATCTGGAGACTGAGCGTTTTCCTACAGTGCACGTACGTACGTTTTGACCCCACGGTCGTTTGGCATCGGAGTGGACGGGTGAGAGTTGTGCGTTATGGATGTGAGAATGGATACATGGTTACTGTTGCGAGCGACACTTTGCGCGGTGTTGCTGTTTGGGCTTCTTACACAAGCAAAGACCAATGGGGTGAGTATTATAAATATAGTCATCTAACGTCCTCTTACTCTTATTCTATGTCTGGTTTGTCCTCCTAAATGGTTTTGGGTCATACTGCATGTTTAAAATACGCATGACAGGGTGTGCGCAAAGGGTTCATCCCGTCACTCATGGTTTATCTACCTTGTATTGGACTTGTATTGCATAACTGTTTTAAAAGTCACTGGACAATGGCAGCAAGAAACAGATATGGTTGGAAATTGCTCTTGTGGAAAACTACATGCTTTCATTGCAGGTATGTCCTATCCTGAAATCATTATTCCTCTATTTTGACACATGTAGTTCCTTTAGCTTCCAGTAGGGGAGGACTTCACTCTAATTGGGTCGTCCAAAATATTAACTGTATCTTTTTTTGGGTTAGAAATCAGTTATTGAAGAAAGTACATGACAGATCAGTGTTCTCCCTACCTTTCTCCAATTCACAATGATACGTGTATAATAACGATTTATTATTTGAGCTGTCGGGTCCGATTTCCCAGGAAATGGCCTCAGTTTGGCTTCAAGGTATGTAATGACAAGTACGTAAGGTAACATGCAGTTTTATGGCTCAAAATGACATGGCGGTAGAAAGGCATAAGGTTTGGACTGCAGCAATTTGTGTTATTGTATAAGATTCATTGTTCAATAATATTTTGTCCAGTTACAATAATCAATTCGTCCAATGGTATATACGGTACATCAGATAACCATTTCAGCAAACTGTTTAGTGGTTTTAAATGTACACTTTTTTTTTTTCATTCTCTCTTGTTCTCTCTCTGGTGAATGTTGAATGTGAGTATTGTGTATGTTTTCAGGTGTGTGTGTGCTCTAGGAGTGACTCTGTGGTCAGTATGATTCTACGTGAACCGTCTCTGTTGCTATCAGGGGCAGACATCTTTTAATGCAGGTTCTGTCTTGCGTTTGCTCCTGACCCACGTCTTATAGTCAGTTCTCTCTCCCTCTCTCTCTCCCTCTCTCGCTCTCCCTCTCTTTCTCTCTCTCTCACCCACAGTCACACAGACGCACCCACTTTATTCCTGACAAAGTTCCAGTCACGTAAATACATATAACAGAAGTAAACACAAAATACAATACTACAGTTGGACAGTGACTTTTTTATGTTTGTATTTCTTTACTGAAAGAAAGAGCTGCAAATCTGTCGAGGTCGTGTTTGAGGTTTTATTGTTTCATGAGATTTAGACCACAAGATTAGATATTTTCATATTATGTCAATAACATTTGTCAAGAGGCTTTGTCAAAACATGATTAAGGTTGGTGTTTTCAAGCCACAGAGAGCTTGTGTGTGTTGGGCTGGAAATTCAGGAAATAAGATGGGAAAGTGCCAGGAATGTTATGAAGGAAATAACCTCTACATTGGCCCTAAGGATAAAGATATCAAAGAAGAGATGGAGAAGATCACAGGGGAAACACAAGACACTTCTCTCTTCTTGTATCGTCTCCTCTCTCCTGCTGAACACTAATCCCATATCCCGCTCTGACCTGTGTGATTCTAGTCCCTGGATTCAGTTCATTGTCAAACCTGCTTGTTGATTCAGTCCCTCTATTCACACAAAGCTTGCAGGACCAATTCTCGCCCCCGAGGGATTTACAGAGGCAGTGTGGACCCCGCCGCGTTTATCTTTCTGCATGTTTGACCAATCAAGAGGCGTGAGCGAGCTCAGCCATTCCAACTTGCAGGAAGTCAGAGCTAATAATCTCTGGTGATGATGTGCGTGTGGGGTGTGGATGTTGGGAAAATGTTATATAATAGTGGCTTGGGGGTAGGCTGTTTTATTCCAGCAACCCCCTACCAATCACATACAGTAGCAACAATAAACACTCAAAAAGCTGCTTGCACTTTCCTTAAATAATCTAGTTTGTCCCTATTGTTAATTTTGCTAATTTGTACCTCCCCCTGTCTCTTATCTACAGCTGTTCTGTATTCTGACTCTTACTGATGGGTTTCTGTTGTGTTGCATTACGTGTAATTGTTTTTGTATGACTGTCAATCACCAGCAAATAGGGCTTCCAGGGGCATGTAAATACACAGTAGTTTTACCGACAGTCTGTCTGTAAATTTAATGTTGATGTGAGAAGACGTTTGGCTGGTGACTGCAGGCCTTTCACAAGCAGATAAACATTACTTAGATTTTTCCAGACAGGTATCAGATAGTTGCCAAAACACAGCATATTGTTTGAATCACGGTATGTCTGTCTCGGTTTGTGTTTGAATCACATTGTGCGTGCGCATGATTTTGTGGACTGAGATAAAGGGTGGTGCTTATAAATATTTTCTATTTATCGCTACACTGCTCTTAGTTTGGGTTCGGTTCAACTATTTTAAAACCAACAAGAGCGCATTACCACGCTCCCATTTCACACTTTTTTCCATCTAATTTTCATTCCATTCTTCCTTTTTGTTTTCAAACACTCTTCTTGTCTCCTCACCTCACTTCCTGCATGTGCATGAAATCGTGCCTCTTTAGGGTTTGCCACAGAAAATGATTTCATGATTGATGCATCAATATTTAACGCGAGACATGTTTTGAGTATGTCGGCATGTGTGATCTATGTTTACCCAAGCTCACCTGCATAAAGGCTGTGTGCATCTGCAAGTTCCCTTCATTCTGCAGGGCCCTTTGAAGCATAGTGAAGCCCACAGCATGTGTATCAGAACCCAGGGCCATGCTATATAATCTGTACATCTTTCAGTAGCTGCATATTTCATTACATGTGTATGTGTGGGCCTGGCTGTATATAAGTCTGTGTGTCTGTATCATTGTGTTATCGTATCTGCAACATCAGCAGAGTTTATAATAATAAATCCAGAGGGGCAAACAGGACATTTATGTTTAAACTGACAATTTTTTCTGCAAAACTTTCTCTCAGACTTGTTTCTGCAAAGCTTTAATCATGGTTAAAGCTGAAAGCCATAACTTTTGCCTCTCTACCACCATCTTTGTTTGAAACAAAGAAAGGTTTGACTTTTGTATGAAATTATATCATTGCATTACTATAAACTTATTGTGAATTGGGGTACGGTAAGGACATTGTGTTAAACACAGATCTGTCATGTACTTGCTTGATCACTGATTTTTGTTCATTTTCAACCAAAAAAGGATATAGATTGCAGCTTTAAGTATTTTTGTAAGTACATGCAGGCCTACAAAAATGTACTGTCTGTGGCAGTACCATGGTGCAGTGTTGGTACTAGACGGTACTTCAATGTACAAAATGATGTTGAATATTTGCCAAATTACTTTACCATGGTATTTAGATGGAAGCCCAAAGTAACTCTAAGAATATCAAAAATTACCATGGTCTATGGAAATTTAAAGAAATTATTTTCATAAATACAGTAATTAACAATTACATGAACATTTCTGTTTTAGCAGTGCCATAAGATAAAATGTTTTCTTTATGTTGGTTGCCCACTTCTGCAGTAATGAACAACAGATATGCATGCAAAATTTCTATAATGCCTTCAGGAACCAAAAGCTAATTTTTGCTGTGTTGCCAATAATTATCCATATAAAAAACACTCTTTATACCGCACCCCTAACATTCTGTCTTGTCTGCAGGCAAGTGCAGGTCTGTATCTGATTTTGCTCTGTTATCTTGGTTATCTGCTCTATGGCATCTGGTTTGGAAGCTGATTGTACAGCACAATAACTACAGATAAATCACAACTGATAACATAGACGTGCACACACACATATGCAACCACACTTGCCAAAGTTCACACTGGCCTTTACACGCAGCTGTACACATTCACAGACACAAAATACATATACATCACATATGATTACATGTACAAATAAACTGACATGGATTCAGCATTGATAAACATTCCTGGACTGCTCCCACATTACTGTTTATCGCATTTTGTTCCAGTGGCACGTGAGAGTCTTATGTGTGTGCATGATAATGTATACCTCTCTTTTTTTTAAATTGTTACATGTTAAAACCCAAACAACTTGTATACAGATTGTTTATCACAAACCATCTGATCACAATGGGATTTTTTCATTCATCAAAACCGAACCCCTTCATACACACACACACACACACACACACACACACACACACATACCAGATGGATTGTTTACAAGGGTTGCCCCAATGACCACACCCTCACTGATCTCAGATCATCAGGAGACTTGTTTTGTCTCAGTGAGTCTAAGGGTACACGATAATACAGGTCCACCCTCAATCCAGAACTTTTAAGTTTCAGATGGGTTTTTCTTTTTGGACTTGGGCGTTTCTTAAGGCATCTCAGAAGTCAAATAAAGGTCTTAGAAACATGTTTTTATTTATTCATTTATTTCTAAATAAAATAAAAAAGGATACCATTTAGACATTTGTCAAAATCATTTATATACATTGGACACATTTACGACTGTAAAAACTGTAAAACTGTCTGTCAGATGTGACAGCATTTTCAGCATGACCAGCCACTAATAAAATGTTATTATCTTGCTGTACTTGTTTACAAAGCAGTCAACACAAAATCAAGGTAAATACCACATCTGTCAAATTATGCAAAGAATTCTTTATTACTATTAGAATTATTACTAATAATGCTAGCTATTAAAATCAACCGTTGCAAGACAAAGAAGTATTTCAAGAAGAAATTAAACAATGTTTAACATTTTAACTTGGTCAGCGATCCGTCTGACCAAGTTAAACGCTTAAATAGAAAGAATCTTGAATTGTGGAATCTGTCGTCTTAAATGGTAAGATGTAAAGGCCAACTTCAGCTTGGCCTCGTCCCAACTTTTATTTTACGAGGAACAATTCGTAACTATGATCAAGCACGCAGCCAGTGACATTTTGGCTTTTCTATCTTTATTACCTGCCTTTATGCAAATGATGGCTTGCTGCTTGGGCACATCTTGTGCCTGCAGTCAATTAACCAGAAGTTCTCATAAGAGTATAATAGGAAACTTCAAACAAACAAATGATTTGAGTTTGATCAAACTTTTCTCCCTCTTTAAATGGTGCATGCTACTCCGCCTGTAATGCATTTAGCTACTTCATTAGCGTCACTTTTCACAGGTGAATTGTGGGATTGACGCAGGCGTGAGAAAACGTCCTTACGTCACAAACATAGATATCATAGCGATCGCAATGTAAAAATGATAATGTAATAATAATAAATCTCCCTAGGACTTTGCATTAAAGCATCTGCTAAATGTAAATGTAAATAAATTAGTAAAACAGTTAAACAACGGCAGTGTTATGATAACATGTCAACGTTACGCTGAATGAATGCATGCACGTCAGTTTAAGTATGTTTGTATGTTTGTTTCATGAAGGTGTTTTGATGTTTTCTCACAGGGTTGTGTTTGCAGTGGAAAGTCCCCGTGTGACTGCCATGGAGTTAAAGGCGATGCGGTAACACAATATCTGACCGTACACACACAGTGTGTGTGTGTGTGTGTGTGAATGTGCAGAGATACAATTTCACCAAGTTTTATACAGTTTCTGCTTGCTAGACATGGTAGAGATGGAAATTTAGTGCTTAAATTGAAGACAGAGATGTCCTGATTTATAACAAGTGTATGTGATGCCCCCTTCTGGTTAAAGTTTGTAGTACACGAGCAGGTAAATAAGAGACAAACGTGCAGTGATGTGGCAATTAAAAAAGCATCTCAAATTGAGTGCAGGTTTACATTTGAACATTGGTACATTTCTTATCAAATGTTTCCAAGGCTGTGCTATCCATATTTTATGACAGAGTTGACATTATAATGAGTTATGTGACACATCTGAAAACGTCATTAAGTCTCGTGAGCTATATCTCAATTTTAAAGTACATTTAAAAGTTGGATATTTCTAGGTTTTGAGAAAGAATGACTGGATGTGGTTGTCATGATAACAGGATGAATTGGCCACCCAGGTTTCCATATCAGATTAACTGCTACACTATCAATGGCCACAGATACAGAACATTGATCAACAATAGTCACGCACCTGCTACTCTGTATGTGTGTGTGTGTGTGTGTGTGTGTGTGTGTAGAGAGAGAGTGCGTGAGCGAGCGAGACTGTGTTCTATACATGTGTTTGGCATACCTGTCATGGTATGTTCACAGCAATGAAGACTCGTGCATGACTTCCTCATGCACTTATACATGATGGGATTAGATAAAGCCTGTGGAGAGATTTGGCTGATCTTCAGTGTCAGTGTTTCTGTGTAGTTGATGGCTGTTTGAAAATAATCTTAAAGATCTGTCAGACCTTAAAATTCCAACCCGACTGATTGTCTACAAGTATATTCAGTCAGGTTTGTTGAGGTCATTTGGTTCAGATACGCTTTATATCGTGAAAACCTTTATGAACCATGTTGTCTTTTTATTCATGTACCCAGCTAACAGGGAACATTCCCAGAACATCAACTAACGTTCTGAAACATTATCAAAAACATTCCTGCAGTAATGTTAATAGAGCATTTTGTAATGTTTTGTATTGTATATCGAAAATGTTTTTGTAAGTTGTTAATGGAATGTTTTAAAAACATCACAGCATTAAAAATTTTAAATATCAGCAAAATATTGAAAATCACACTGGAGCTCCAAAAAATAATTCAGACTTAAATGAAATACCAAGATCAGCAATGTAGCATCAGCTACATTGTTTTGTCTGTTATCATCTTTATTGCAAAAAGTATTATAGCTGTAACTATCTCTTTTTAAGCTTGTGCTAGCAGTTTTCTAAACGATAACATCACTGCTCTATCTGTATTCTCTCAGGGTGAGCCGGGGTATTGGGGCTTAGATGGTGTACCAGGAGTTCAGGGACATCGAGGAAGTGAAGGCCCTCCTGGAATTACTGGTCCAAAAGTGTGTTACAAATGGCTGTTAATATCAAAATATCATCCATATATGACTTGCTATGATTGAGAAACACTGTAAAACTTCCTATTTGTTTATATTTATTTATAATATCTTAGAAAATACCTATACTGGGAGTGTATCTATTTATATGCTAATATACATATATATTGCATGTAAGCAAATTTATAAACTGATATGTAATCAGAAGAAGTTTCATGTCATCATCCAACAATCATTTATTATTTTTAACATTTATAATATTAGTTTATTTTCTTTCACACAGGGAAGTATGGGATCTCCAGGCCCCCCTGGACGTAAGGGTTCTGGGGTATGGAGCGTGTATTTATGTATTAATATACTGTATGCAGTATAACTGAAAAGTTCCTAATCTGTCTTTTCCCTCATTATTAGGGAACTATGGGGCCCCCGGGATACTTTGGCCCACCAGGACTTCCTGTAGGTTTTCAGAACTTTTTTATTTTCCTTAATAAACACTGTATTTAGCAACAGTTCATCAAAATCAATGCTGAAATGGTTTTCATATCTGTTAGAAAAGAGTTTATCTGGACCACATCGTTTCAGATGCATATGAAAGACAATGTTGTTGTCTTTTTCTGACCATCAGTAAGACCAGAGTCACTTTAAGGAAAGTCACTGCACCCATTCAGAGTAATTGTACTGCAGTGTCTTCTAAATGCTGTATCTGTAGTGAAAAAGCCACAGATGTTTGAAAAGACAGGAGACTTATAGACTTAAAGGAAATATGCTTGATTCAGCAACTTATTGAAGAGTTGCCATAATGTTATTATAGTTTTGCGCTCCTATATGGATAGTAACACAATTAGGTGTAAACGTTATGTTTTTCAGGGGCTTCCTGGGAAAGAGGGTCCAAGGGGCCCTTCTGGTCTTCCAGGATGCAATGGCACAAAAGTACAGAACCCTATTTGTTCGAATTATTTTTGTTGTGAATGAATAGTAATTTATCGCTGTGTTAACACAGTGAAGCAAGATCACTGTCATCTTATAACCTGCCTGTGCTTTTTGCTCAGGGTGAGCCTGGTACACCGGGCTTAATAGGACTTATGGGGCGTCTTGGTCGTCAGGTGAGTTCTGAATGACAGTAAGTGCATATGTGCTGAATGAACACAAGTATGCATTTTAAATCATAATAAAAATATTTGGAGAATACAAATATTTTACACACAATAAAGATAAATTCTGGGCAAATGTTTTTTGAGACTTATGGAACAAAAGCTTTTTTTAAACTTTGCATAAACAGTAGCACTAGACTTCGAGACTGTTACACAATTTTGTTTTTTGTCTGTGTTGCTGCAATGAGCTCTTTATAGCAGCAATAAATTAAATTCAAGTTTAAAGAAAAGACTTTAAATAATTTAAATAAAAACTGTTGTTTAAAAAGCGAAGCTGGCAACAGGAAACGTGGCATTTTAGTAAAATTCACTGTAAACCAAACTGAGCCTTCTGTTTCAGGGATCTCCTGGAATCCAAGGACCTAAGGTGTGTTTAATTTTGTGTTATAAGTGTTATTGCTAAAAAATGTGTGTAACATATGGAATATATGCAGATGTAATCAGTAAAAATAACGTTGACCCAACGTTATCGTCATCTATAGGGACATACCTTTTACTTCCCCCCCACTGAAAAAGTGCTTCCGGTTCCTGGCCGTCCAGGCAGAAAAGGAGAGAAAGTAAGAGCATCTATCATTAGATTCACATGAAGAAATGTGTTTACACTTTATTGTGTCCCAGTCGTTTGGCTGAGTAATCTGATTGTTTGTGGATCTGCAGGGTCAGCCAGGGTCAGCGGGGTTGATGGGGCCAGTTGGACCAGAAGGCTATAGAGGTGCAACAGTAAGTTACCCAGTGCTTTAATCTTGATTATTGAGAGTTTTAACATCATGATTACATGTTTGTTTAACTTGAACATATTTTAAAAATTCTCTCAGGGAGCACCAGGGTTTTCAGGAATACAAGGAGAAAAGGTTAGTTCTGATTAAAGACAGGCTAGCTATAACAGCCTAGCTTTGAAAGCATGAGGTCTCTCCCTCCATTCAGAGTGCTCTCCAAAGCCACACCTCCAGCTCTGTGCGGAGGTATGCAAATACATAGTTTGACAGGCAGGAGAGACATCCTATCATTGCATTCTGACCAAATGCAATGATTGGGCGTATATTTTGTGGTCCTGTGCCTTTCACAGAAGCATATTCCACATAAATATTTTTTAAATATATTTATTCCACTTTACTTGGTGATTGCTATCAGGATGAGAATAGATTTGCAACCTGCATAACAAAAAATGTTTCCGGAAAATATCGCCTACCCTGCCTTTAAGCTAATGCTAACATGGCCAGTAGTGTATTTGTGAGTGTACAGGAGGGTGTATGTGTGAATCTAACAGTATTGTGTTATGTGTAGGGTATGGAGGGTCGAAGTATGGGTGTACCTGGTCCCAGAGGTCTAAAGGTCAGCATTTCTGTGAACGTTTCAGCTGGTTACTGTTTACATGAAACATGCATGTCTGCATGCATGTAATGTGAATATTCAGAACAAGATTCTGATCTTCTGTGTTAGCTGTTGTGATATGACTATATATAAGCTGAATATACTTATATAATGACTATATCACTATACACTGGTTTTGAAATCTTTTATACATTGTGTATACATGATATACATTGGCTCTGCTTCAGGGAAACAAGGGTCCGCCTGGTATACCAGGACAAAAAGGTGTAAAGTTGTTTGCGTCAGGACCAAAGGAGCCTAAGGTAACTTACAGCTATATACCTGTCTGTATATGTGTATGTTTATATTATATATGAGAAATGTAGAGATATAGAATCTTTAGAGAAATCACTCTTTTGTTCTTTTGGTTTCAGGGCGATCAGGGTGATCCCGGAGACCCTGGCTGCACTGGGCCACCAGTCAGTACCCAAATACACACACACACTGAACTGATTTTGTTAAATTGTGAAGAATGTTAAATGAAATGCACTCGATTATAAAACCAGTTTGCTGTTCTCCGCAGGGTCTTCGTGGCCCTTCTGGTCCCAAAGGGGATAAGGGGGACCGGGGGGAGGCTGGGGGTCTGGTAAGTAAAGAAAGAGAGACTTGTGTCATTATCTGATCTTCTTTTTTTCCCCACATTTATTTTCAGAGATTAGGTAAATATTTCTGTTTTTTGGATCCCAAACTATTTGTTTAGATATTTACTGATAAAATGGATAATGAAATTTTGGCATCAAACTTAGTGTGAATGGAATAAAATGAGTTATGAGATATTTTATAATTGTCATGTTGTTGCACCGAATTGTAGAGCAACTCTGTGTCATGAGAACAATTTAGATCATATGAGTACTTCTCTCCAAAGATCTTATAGGGCTACAGAGAGTTCTCTTTTTTTTTACATTTAGGAATAAAACATCAAGCATGACGTCTGTATTTTGCCTATTTGGTGATGCCAAAAACAGTTCAGGCACAGTTTTAAATTTATGATGACATGATACAGATGAGTGTGTCCTGATTTTAAGTGATTTTAATTTTCAGGGTAAAGCTGGAAAGAATGGACTACAGGGCGAGGTTGGGCAACAGGTAAGAACACAACCAATCACGTTTAATCACCTGTCAAATGCACACAACTCATTGGCTGGATTCACATTGTTAACCAGCCAATCAAGACGTTCCATTTAAAAAGCAAGAAACAATTAGATTTAGGCGGAGCCTAAAGTAATTTGTGGTACTGTGTTTTCACAGGGTGAGAGTGGAGATGCAGGAGTTGTAGGAGCTACTGGGCAAGCTGGGAAACAGGTATGTCTGCTGAGTATGTAATATGCACCCTGTTGAGGGTTTAATCTCACATTGGCCAGGAAGCCAAACTGATGGGTGCAGAAATTACACAATTTACCTGTAAAGATAAAAAAGTGGCCGAAGCAGCGCCCTCGTGTGGAGGTACTTCTGTCAAGTGAAATTCCTCTCAATTCCTTGTAAATGTTGTAATCTTTGAGTGTGTGTGTGTCTTCAGGGTCCGAAGGGTGAGCGTGGCCTCTCTGGTCCCCCTGGAGAGGTATTTACTGTATACATCTCCTGTCTATATAATTACATTTACACAGGATCTGTGATTATATCTGTATATAACATAGATACAGAGTATTTCTGTTTTTAAAGTGATGTTTTTTATTTTTTAGTACATTGTAGTAAATGGCAATGTTAAAGGTCAGAAAGGTTTCCCTGGGCCATCAGGACCTCCTGGCCTCCGAGGTAGTGAAGGTTAGTATAAAACAACAGCGTGTTGATTCTCAGGTTATCCATACTAGTACAGTCCTACTGTAAATGTTGACAAAATTCGCTTTTGGTAGATTTAAGTAAATAAGTATATATGCAAACTTATTCTTCTATAGAGAAGATATCCCAGAATCGCCAGATATTAATGACTTATCCTGCACTACACAGATTCATGTGTAATAGTATTCTTTGGTAATGGCTCTCCTCCTAGCAGCACCTGAAATGAAGTGGCTGGTAGCAAATCATTGATTATGACTGTGACGTAACTAAAGTCTGTCAGCTAATTATGACAAATGGGACAAACATGAAACATGACCTGAGCAACATTTACTGACTAATAAGATTAATTGTGTGTTTTAAAGGTTTCAATGGCTTTCCAGGAAATTCAGGTCCACCAGGTAAATGATAAATCCATGTCTCACAAACACGTTGAGTTTTCAGGTTTTATGGGGACATTCTGTAGACGTGATGGTTTTTATACTGTACAAACTGTATATTATATCCCCCTACACTAGCCTAAGCCCTCACAGAAAACCTTCTGCTATTTTAGATTTTCCAAAAAGCCCATTCTGTATGAGTTATAAGGGACCTAAAAATGTCCCCACAAGGTCAAAGTTTACTGCTATTACTGGACATTTGGTCCCCCTAACATAGTGAATGCCAGGACTACACATACAGTCTCACATATGCACTTAAACACATTTAACTAACTTTTCACTCAAATATATTAGGGCCTACTATACCAGGACTTCAGGGAAAACCAGGTCCCCCAGGGTTTATGGGTGTGAAAGGGGAAAAAGGAGAACCTGGACCTTACAGCAGTGGGCCTAAAGGATCTGATGGAGTGCCAGGAGAACGGGGACCCCCTGGTGACCCTGGACCTCCAGGAGTTCCAAGTAAACGTTCCATATTTATTTTAAAAAGGAAAATTAAACTTTATGCATTAAAATTTTTGTCTATGGAGTGTTTTTTTTAAAACTGAATGAAATATACATATGTTTATTAGGCGTGTGTTTGCCTGCACCATCTTGGATTTATTTTTGCACTGCATTATGGGATTGCTTTAATATTGACTTACTCAACCATGGTGTATGTGTTTGGTTCTCTTCTGCAGAAGTCAATGGTCGTGTGGGACCAAAGGGGTTTAAGGGTGAGAAAGGCCAAATAGGGCCTGAGGGTTACCGTGGAGATCCTGGAAATCGAGGTAAGATTCAGCAACTTCATCATTTTAATTATTGCTGAGACAAATACTTTGGGTTTAAAGGGATATCATTCACTCACTGTCATGTCATTCCAAACCTGTATGACTTTGATCACACAAGAAGATATTTTGAGGTATGTTGGTAACCAGACAACAGTGGCACCCAGTGACTTTTTTTGAGTGGACACAAAACCACTAAGATGTTTCTCAATATATCTTGTTTTGTGTTCAACAGAAAAAAAGTCATATAGGGTTGGAATGACATGAGGGTGAGTAAATGATGGAAAAAATAATTTAACTTAACAATTAAGGGGTTAGTTTTCTCAAAGGCTTGTGACAGACTGTCAAATTTGATTTAACCTTTCACAAACCCAAAACAATTATTTAAATAAATGTTTATTTTATTTACATGAATGCATAAAGAGCCACATATAGCTGATGCTCCTCATTCTTACCACAGGAGATCAAGGAGATCTGTGCAGATTGTGTGCTACCTTTAGTGCTGAACCTGGACCCCCGGGACCACCTGGAGATCCTGGTCAACCTGGAAGGCCAGGTGACGTCATCACTTCTTGTTAAAGCTCATTAGCAGTAATAACATGAATTAGATTTAAGAACTGTTAATAAATGCTTATGCTTGTGCAGGTTTTGGGGGGCTTCAGGGTATTAAAGGATTGCCAGGCTTTCCTGGTCCAGAAGGTCCACCTGGTCCTCTGGTGAGTTTATACCTGCATCATGATACCTGCAAGTTTTCTCTTGTTTTACATTTGTTGCTACAGAGAGGAAGTGCTGAATATGTCTGATGAGAACTTAAATCCCTAAATAGGGTTTAATAGGTCCACCAGGCTTTCCAGGCACCCCAGGGCCCAAAGGAGACCCAGGGTCAGTAAATGAGATCGGGGAGAAGGGTGATAAAGGAAACTCTGGTGCACCAGGACCCTTAGGGATAAATGGGAAGGATGGCATACCTGGCAACCCTGGCTACAAAGGATCACCAGGAGCCAAAGGAAACCCAGTGAGTTCCCAATGCTTTATTCATAACAGTAGAGTGTTAGAATGATCTACAGTGTGAATCTTCAGGTTTCACAATGTAGGTTTTTCCTGTTTCTATATTGCCACATGATAACCCTACGAACTGCATTAAGCTGATTTGACTGCTGTTTTTCCAGGGTCCCCCAGGGCCAAAGGGTAACCGTGGAGACCCAGGACCTAATGGAGAGCCTGGTCGCACAGGTTCGATGGGAAGCCAGGGGGCAGTGGGTGTAGGGCCACCAGGGCCAACCGGAGAAAAAGGAAGTTCGGGAGCACTGGGCCGACCGGGAAATCCTGGAGAACCAGGTATAAATTAAGATACTATAGGGTGTGGATATGTTTAAAGTGAGCCAAGGTAAAGCCGCTGGGATTTCTAAGAGAAGAAATGTTCTACTTTAGAACTGAATACTATCTGTATCCTAGTTACAGTCTAAAGATAGTCTAAAGATGTGGAAAAATAAATTGTTGAAGATGTACTTAAGTAGTTTGATCAGATTCAAATAGTAGACAGAACTGAGACTTCACACAGCAGAAGAAAAATCAGTTAAGGACCGTTAGTGGTGTGGAGGTGAAATTACAGGCTTAGATATAACAGTTACATCCCACAGGTGAGAAAGGATCTCCAGGATCAGTAGAAACAATGCCTGGAGATCCCGGAGAGCCTGGACGTCGTGGTCCTCCTGGTCTACCAGGAGCTCCAGGTAGGCAAATAAGAGACCCAGCAGATCAACAACTAGACTGAGAAGCGGATATACAGTACAGTAGGTAAACATACATTAAGTTACTCGGCGTATGTTTCAGGTCAGACAGGTTCCACTGGCTTTAAAGGATTTCCTGGACCGTTTGGATTAAAAGGAGAGAAAGGACTGTCCATACCAGGACCTTCTGGAAATACAGGTCCTAAAGGTACAGTAGGTCATGAGCTTGCATCCAAATTTTTCTAATATCATAGGAATTTTCAAAGGGTAGCATTCTTCTCTGAGTGTCTCTCATTGTTTCAGGTGATAAGGGTTTGAAAGGGAACCCAGGTTCACCTGGTTTTGGAAGCATAGGCCGACCTGGACCCCCAGGACCACCAGGAATGCCAGGCCCGAAGGTTAGAGTAGCGATAGTGGAATGCCTGTATACCATTAACCTTGGAAGGAGCTTCCCTGGACTTCAGCTTTTATTTTAAAGCTGCAATCCGTAACTTTTTGTTGGGTTAAAAATGAACAAAAATTAATTAAGCAAGTAAATGACAGATCAGCGTTCATCATTGTCACCCTATCTTAAGTTTATAATAATGAATTCTAATTTAGGCTGTCGAGTCCGATTTCCGGGGTAAGAGTTGACTTCAACATACTTAAGTAACCTGCATTTTTATGTTTCAAATAGAGATGGTGGTAGAGATGCGAAAATTAGATAAGTAGATAAGTGCTGCTTTGCTGAAGGAGAAAAGACAGGAAATAAACTTGAACTGCATCCGCAGGGGGATACAGCATTCGGCGCTTCGGGACTCATGGGTCGACAGGGCCTACCAGGAGAAGAAGGGGGCCTTGGGGAACCAGGAACCTTTGGCTCTCCAGGACCCCGTGGGTGTCCAGGTCAAAGAGGAAGGGATGGGGCCTCAGGAGTCCAGGGTTGGTAATGTTATCACAATATCTATCTATCTATCTATCTATCTATCTATCTATCTATCTATCTATCTATCTATCTATCTATCTATCTATCTATCTATCTATCTATCTATCTATCTATCTATCTATCTATCTATCTATCTATCTATCTATCTATCTATCTATCTATCTATCTATACATATGCCACTCTCGTACAAACACACACATACACTTACCCATCTTTTTACCCTGTTGTCAGGTGGACGGGGCTTGGATGGTTTGCCTGGAGTGGATGGTGCCCCAGGATGCTGTACTGCAGGGGCCAAAGGTGACGAAGGGCCCTCAGGAATTGTTGGAATAGATGGACCCTCAGGTGTGGAGTCTTACAATTGTTAACAAAACAAACCTACATAACCTGCATGTTTATCTGTAGCACATACGGTGTAGTTACATTCATTTATTATGGTTAAGGTAGAGGGTAACTTTCTGTTCAACCATTCAGTGTTTCTTCTGTTTCATAGGGTAAAAATTGAAGATGCTAAAATATATTGTAGCTTAATTGGTTTTGTATTTTCATCACAATATAATTCAAAAGTAATAACAAAATAAAATACAAAAGTCATGTCATAGTTTTGATGAGTTTACTATTATTTAAAAAATGTTGAAGAATAAGTGTTTCTAAACTTTGGAATGGTACCGTATGAGTTATGTTGGTGTTCTTGTTGACATATTGTGTAAATGTTAAATGTAAAAACTTGTCTTTAGGGCCAAAGGGCCTGAAGGGGCAACAGGGTGAAACTGGACCACCTGGGCAAGGTTTTCCTGGTCCAACAGGTATGGTTGGGATACCTGGGAAAAATGGAGAGACAGGTTTGGTCGGTAAACAGGGACCAAAAGGTTTCAGTGGTCGAGATGGCTTATCAGGCTTTCCAGGTACTCAACATACGTGAATACACAAACATTGCATGCAAATGACGCACACAAACATTTTAGTTTATCATAGACCTTGCTTTGAGGTTGTATTTGTTCTGGTTAATTTCAGGTTCACGTGGCAATCAGGGGAGTCCCGGAATCATTGGTCCACGTGGAGGTGATGGAATTCCGGGGCCACCTGGACGTGCTGGACCTAAAGGTTCAAATATACACTTATAAACTGGCATGCAAAAATGGTTTAAAGTCCTTGTTGTCTTTTATGTTATTGATACTGTTATCATATTAATAGAGATGGTCTCTCCTCAGGTTTAATGGGTAACAACGGAGTGCCAGGTAACACTGGAAAATCTGGAGATCCAGGAGACCGTGGAGCCATTGGTCCCAAAGGAGAGCCAACAAACATCATGTCTCCTGGGGACCTTGGTGACCCTGGCCTACCAGGTGATCCCTCAATCTTTGAGTTGCACTCTTATTTCCACTCTTAGTCTGTGCTCTGTTATCTGGTCCTCAAAACCTTTCAGACATTAAATATACTGTGTGTTTTAGGTCTTCCTGGTCTTACTGGCTCCAGAGGAGATCCAGGAATTCCAGGCAATTATGGAGAATTTGGCAAGAATGGACTTCCAGGAAGTCCTGGTCCACCAGGTACAGATACCCGATCAAGAAACATTGCTTTAAAACTTTGAGATCTATAGTGTAACAGGGCATAAGTATATACCTTTACTTAGGCCCTCCTGGTGACCCTGGCCAGAAGGGGCTTCCTGGCAATCTGGGTATTGATGGCAAGTTTGGGGATCCAGGAATTATTGGATTTCCAGGTGGGTTCATACACACTCGTGCAGACCTATAAATGAATGCCTTGAATTGAAATTGGTCCCCTTTTGTAACAGCTGATGCCTAAAATATATATTTTATGAGAAAATATTTTTCTTAAGTCATTCACATATGCAACTTTTTTTCTACAGGCTGGAAAGGCGACAAAGGTTCACCTGGAGCTCGAGGGGAGCCCGGGACTCCTGGTTGCGCAGGACGAAGTGGACCAAAAGGGTTAAAAGGTGAACCCAGTCCGCCTGGGTCAGGGCTTCCAGGACCACCTGGTGAGAAGGTATTGATCCCCATAATTCTAATATGCCAATGACAGAAAATTAATTCTTTAATTTTAAATGTTATAATTACTACCTACTTTTTAAAGCTGAACAATATATTGAATTAATTAAAATATTGTAAAATATGCATATTGCAATATGCAGAGATTTGCAATGCTTCAAAAGGTCGCATAATCAGTTTTAGGTCAATGCAGATAGCAAAGACTGCTTTAAGAAGTTGTAGTAATGCTTGCTTTTCCCAAAAAGACTTTGAAACATGTATGTAGGTTATTAGTATTAATTATCAGTTTTTAAATATATATGAATATCATTTCTATAGAATTTACAAATTTAAAGCATTACTGTATTGCACATTGCATTACTTAGCATGTTTTCACAAGCTATTCAATATTAAGCAGCCATACCACTCTCTCTGATTCTGTCAGGGTGAGCCAGGTCATCCAGGCAGTAAAGGGGAAAAGGGTGACAAGGGTACATTTGGGAAGGTTGGTCCCCCAGGTTTTGCAGGGAGTCCTGGAGAAAGAGGAGAATCTGGAGTACCAGGAGATGCAGGTCTTTATTAAGCCATCTGCCAAACTGATTATGTCCTCATACGGTTTATCTAAATGCACATTTTATTCAGCTCTTTACTTTGGCCTCTGCAGTACACTGTTTGTTTCTCTTTCTTACTGTAAGGACCCCTGGGACCTCCTGGTGATAAGGGTTTGAATGGGTTTCCAGGTGCACCTGGATATCCAGGGCCTTATGGTGCACCAGGTACGATGATTCTTTAAAAATTGTGAAGATTTGTAAATGGCACAGTCACAGTCAGCCAAATTTGATGCTTACCCAGCTAACAATTTTTTGTTGTAAGAAGGTTTTCCTAACATTTCCATTAGTAACAAAAACATTAAAACTGTTATTTTGAAAGTTTTAGGAATTTTTAGTTCAGTTGTATTAATGTTATTGCTCGAGTATAAGAATGTTGTTTCCAACATTTTGTAAACTTCTGCAATGCTTTAAAATGTTCTATTAACAATTTAAGAATTATGATTTTGATATAAAACATTCTGCTAACGTTACTGCAAGAACTGTTTGATAACTTTGAGAGAACTTTTAGAGAATGTTAGCAAATTTTTCTAACAGTGTTCCCTGTTAGCTGGGTATAGCTGTCTCCTCAACTTAAACTGGTATAGGAGAAAATATTTTAACAAGTCACTAACATTGTTTTTAATAATATATCAAATGTATCCCTGACCTTATAATACAAGCTACATAAACACAGCTGCTTTTCCTGAGAAGTAATTAACATATTTAGTTTGCATAACAATACACTCAACAGTGTATACTTCAAGTTACTAGCACTTACATTGTCTTAATACTAATCTCAGACAGTTTAGTGCAGTCAATGCACAGGTGAAATTTTACTTTTATAGTAATTTGACACAGAAAATGACACAGATATGGCAACGCACTACTTGTTATTTAACTTAAACCAACTCTAGATGAATAACTAACCTTAAAAGTATATAAACTAAGAATTTCCTTTTTAAGGATTTGTTTTTCAAGTGATTTGCGCTTCAGTGCAGACATGTATGTATGTTATATGCGGTATGTTTCTCAAGGCATTCCTGGTTTGGGTGGCGATCCTGGACCCCTGGGACCCCGTGGAGATCAGGGCAGGGATGGTATTCCTGGGCCAGCTGGAGCAAAAGGAGAAAGAGGCCGTAAGACGTCACATGCAAACACACACACACATGCAAGAATGTTCTAATTAAACAATGCTTGTTTTCTTTATTTTAGCCACTGGAAGTGGGAGTCCTGGTCCACTTGGTAGCAAGGGTGAGAGAGGTAAGTCACTAAAGCCAGCCACTCTCACACAGTTCTTCATGATTAAATATGCTTTTATATTATGTGTATATACAATTTTAGGTACTACAGGTGATCCTGGACCCAAAGGATCATATGGGCCACCAGGAATCTGCGGGCCAGTTGGAGATGTAGGTCCTCCAGGTCCATCTGGAAACCCGGGGTCACGTGGATGTAAAGGTTCACCTGGAGTCTGTGTGGATGGTCCAAAAGGGGAGCGTGGATTGTATGGACCACCTGGCCAACAAGGTGATTCTTCAGATCAGTCATCTTTTAATTAGGGACTTTAATTGTCACATGCCTTCTACTGTTAATTCTGTGCGTGTATATGTAAATGTAGGTCTCAAGGGACCACGTGGGCCTCCTGGTAACCCAGGTCCAGGCCTGAAGGGGGATAAAGGTATTGTCGGGCCTCTGGGGCTTAAAGGAGCACATGGGTTCATCGGTGATCCGGGAGCTCCAGGAGGACCAGTAAGTGGACAAAAAAGAAGACAAGTGTACACACTTGTTAACTAGAGAAAAGTTCCTTGTTGAGCTAATTGATTAAGTTGTTAAAGAACCAACATTACTCAAAAGCTCTTTATGTTTATTAACATTTGAAAATCAAAATCTAAAATATGCAGAAATTGGTTTAAGATATACATTTAGAGTTTGTTGACATGCGCAAAGCTGGGATACATTCTAATGTTTCCAGGGTAGAGATGGAGATCCCGGCCGCCAGGGTGTGAAAGGAGACATGGGGCCGTTGGGTGTCACCGGGCCGGCTGGTATCCTTAATAATAAAAGCTTTCAATTGATAAACATTGCTAATTTAGTAGATCATTGTAATCGGTTGTTAAATATGTATTTTGTTTAACATTTGTGTGCGTTTTCTGCTTGAAATGCAGGTCAAAAAGGAAACTTTGGTCCCGTTGGGGCTCCTGGAATAAAAGGTTGTAAAGGATCTCCTGGACCTAAAGGTGATATTTCTTGTACTAATGATATATCATAAAACTGGGGTTCTGGCTAAATGGTTTTTGGAAAGCTGTTATGATCTTGTATTAATTACATATGACACTGAAAGATGTTGCCCGTTTTTCTTTTATGTGGCAGTGATTGGTTGACACCAATAGCCCAGATTTAACATTTTTCAATTACAATTGACGTCTTGCGAGAAATGCATGAATTATCAATAATCAATTCATTATTTAATTTGCTTGTACGTTTAAATCTTCCCCACTGTGATCATTTAGGGCCTAAAGGTTGTGATGTTGTACAAGAGGTTGTCCTGATGCCAGGAGACCCTGGAACACCTGGAAAAGCTGGTGAGATAGGAGAACAAGGACAACCTGGGGCTCCAGGACCACAAGGTCCACGAGGTACACCACAACACACACACAAATGTTTTGATTTGTTTTGAGTACTATGTTTAATTGTTTGTAAATAAATCATACTTTTTAGGAACGCAAGGCCGTAACGGAGCCATGGGTTCAAATGGGCCTCCTGGAAGGCCTGGAATGCCCGGCCCGAGAGGAGACATGGGCCCAGCAGGGCAACAAGGCAAGAGAAGTTTTCCATGTTTGATAGAAAATGGATGAATTGCACCCAGAGGACTGGAGGTTTTGTTGGATCTGTATCTACTTGTATATCAAATCAAATACCGTAATACAATACAAAAGTGCCTGCCCAGTGAACAATTTAAGGTTGTTAGAACATTTCCCTAACGTTTCCATTAATAACAAAAATGTTATTTTGAATGTTCTAGGAACGTTTAAAACATCTGGTTTTTTTTGACGTATTAACATAATTGCTTGATTGTAAGAACATTATTCAAAAATTTTTAATTCTGTAACATTCTGTAACAACGTTTCCCTAACTTAAGAATACAATTTTTTTAAGTTTTGCTAATGTTACTGCAAAAACATTTTTGATAACTTTGAGATAACTTTTAGAGAATGTTCTGATGGTCTGAGAACTTTTGTTGGCTGGGTGAAACTGAATTCGGCAACATCAGTCTGTGAAATGAACTGTGTTTAAAACTCGTCTGCTCTTTTAGGTGCTCGTGGTTTGGTAGGTGAAGAGGGTCCCAAGGGCTCCAGAGGTCCACCCGGAACATCCTTGCCAAATGGTACCAGAGATGGGTTCCTTTTTACCAAACATAGTCAAAGAAGAAATGTGCCAACTTGCCCCGGTGGGTCGAAGCGCCTGTACGATGGATATTCGCTGCTCTTCATCAATGGCAATAACCGTGGACATGGACAAGACCTAGGCATGAACACACACACAGCCAGACATACACACAAACATTCACAGAATGACATGCTTGCATGCATGCAGAAACATACATGCATGTATCCATGTAGAAATGCGGGGAATATAAATTATTCAGGGTTATATGTAAGCACAAGCCTACAGACACAGTAAGACATAAACCCAAGTAGACTGCAATGAAAATGACAAATTCCAAGCCCAGAAATAATCTCTGTGTGTGTGTGTAGGAACTCTGGGAAGCTGTATGCAGAGGTTCTCCACCATGCCTTTCGTGGTGTGTAATCCCGACGACACCTGCCGCTACGCCTCTCGAAACGATTACTCCTATTGGCTGTCTACAGACACCCCAACATCCAAAGACAAGGACCTGATCTCTGGTGACTCACTGGAACAGTACATCAGCAGGTTAGCACACAGTGCCACGTTCACTTTGTTTTCCTCTGTTGTTCTTAAAGGTGTTGTAAGGTAAACTTGTACAATAGCAAGTTCACATTACTAGTTAAATAAGAATTTAAAAAGAAGCCAAATTTCTTTCTCTTTCTCTCACTCACAGATGTGCAGTATGTGAAGCATCAGCTAATGTAATAGCAGTTCACAGCCAAACAATACAAATCCCACAATGCCCTGCAGGATGGCTGTCTCTGTGGCAGGGTTACTCATTTGTTATGGTAAGCGTATGGCATTACAAAATTCAGTTTATATGAGGTACACAGTACAGGTGTTGGATTCACTTCGCAATTAAAAACAGAAAGGAACGCATACTGTTCCTGTAGCTCAGCTGATAGACCACTGCGTTAGCGGCACAAAGGTTACAGGTTCAGTACCCAGGAAACACACATACTTGATAAAAATGTATACGGTTTGAATTAATGCATCTGCCAAATGCACCCTAATGCTCTGATATTCTTTCCTACATATAAAAAAAAACTTCTGTTCATTCTGTCTCAGAGTACGATTTCCACTTGTAAATGTAGCTTTGTAGACCTGGCTTGTTGGCTCTTAAGACAAAATGTTTAATGTGCTGTGAGTTGCTTTGGATTAAAGTGTCTGCTAAATGAATACATGTAAATGTACAGATTTAAATGTGTGACTTCTCATGCTCAGAACTATGGTGAGATATTGCATCTCTGAATTTGCTCTTTTTTGCTGGAATTTCCTGCACAGCAAACGGCTGCAGGTGCAGAAGGATCCGGACAGCCATTGATTTCTCCCGGATCATGTTTGGAAGAATTCCGGAAGATTCCATTTATAGAATGTCACGGGCGTGGCACCTGTAACTTCTATCCTGATTCCTACAGCTACTGGCTGGCATCAATTGACCCCGACAAAATGTTCAGGTAACAAGGAAAAGAACGCTCCGGTTCTATGTTTTACTATCATTTGTGTAAAAATTTCACAATTCATATTTGACTGCCCATTCGTAAATTTGCATTTCTTTTCGTTCTCGCTCTTCAGTGTACCGGACCGTCAAACGTCAAGACGACAAGACCTCATCAGCCGGTGTCGGGTCTGTATGAAGCAAAATCAGAGGGCATGACCTTCAGAAATGACCCTGGATGAGGATTAATTTCATTTTAGACTTATTAAACTATTTTGAAATAGCTTTCATGCTCTACAGTGTAAAACATCTCCTTCACAGTTATTAATGAGCTCTGTGTAATGTGTGTGTGGAAATAGCCGTTAGAAAAGCAAACGTTCTTACGTTGACTAGTTACGCTCTAGTTACGTTCTTACGTTGAATAGTAGTTCAGCACCTTGAGTTCATATTATGTAAACATTGTAAATAATTGAATTTAATATTTTAAAATCACAGAAGTTTGAGTAACTTACACTTCAGAAAAGCTACTGCAAAATATTTTGGTAACGTCATAAAAACTAGCATATGCAAACCTGTTAACTGAATAATACTCTTTAAACGGATATTAGGACAAAGTGTTACTAATTTTATACATATGATAAATTACCGATAAGCAAAAACGATTACTACTAAGTCCCTGTTTCACAGTTTGTTTTAATGTATGTGCTTTAATGAAATAATGGAAGCCCTGATATTCTACAAGTGTAAGTCAATAGATCCCTGCTGAGCTCTGTGAGAAATGATCAATGCAAGCGCAGCATGCTTACCGTGGGGGGATTACATTTAGCAACATTGTGTTTCTGTCCACTTTAGTGTTCAAATAACTCATTGTTTCCTTCCTGTAAAGCATGTAGATCAACATGGAGCTGTAAGTCTGTTTCCGAGGGTACAGAAATGTTTGTACAGAGCTCATGATTTGAGAAGGTTTTTGGTGCTGAGATTTAGTGTGTTCATGTTTAACTCTAAACGAGTTAATGGTGCTATTTGTTGAATGACTAAAACAAGAAACTTTAGGTGATGGCTATGGAGTGTATGTTTATGGTATGTATGTTTATAGTAATTGTATATGCAAAAGACTCGTTATGTTGCATTAGGAGTTTTCTCTATTTTTTACACAGCTAATGATTTTCAGCTGTAGCATGTGACAACCATTGCATGCCATTTCTACTTTTTGCTTGTTGTAACATAATATTAGATAGCAACCCCAGCTAACAGGAAACGTTCTCAGAACCTTAACACAACGTTCTCTAAGTTCTCAAGTTTTCAAGTTTTCAAACCATTCTTGCAGTAACATTAGTAGAACATTTTTAATGTTATATATCACATATCAAAAACGTTACTCTTAAGATGTTAGTGAGGTTTTTAAAATGCTACAGAATGTTACCATAAGAATCACATTTGGTTTGTGGTTCTCCGTTACAAAAAACAGAACTCAAAGCTGCAACCTGTAGCTTTTTTGCTTTACAAATGATAATAAAACAGTTTGAGCAAGTACATGAGAAATCGGTTTTCAACACGATCTCCTTGCTTACCCTAATTTACAATAGTAAGTTTATAATAATTCTTCATTTGAGCTGTCGGGTTAGATTTTCAGGGAAATGTCAGTTTGGCTTGATTTGACTTAACATGCGTAATAAAAAGTATGTAATGTAGTATGTAGTATGTATGTGCAATTTTGTTTCAAACAGAAATGGCGGTAGAGAGGGTAAAGTTATGAATTGCAGCTTTCATCATTATTACTTGTTTATAGTAAGAGAAATGTGTGTGATGCAAATATTTGTAATGCAAATATTGTAATTTTTATTAACTACAAAATGACATTCGTTTGTAGTTGTTTGTATATGTGGTATTTTTTCTGTAGAGAACTAGTCTTGATAACCTCTTAGTTCTCTTCCATACAGATTTTATTAGCCAGTCAAGATTTTTTTTATTTTTTAACACTTCCCCAGTTTATACACAATGATTTTTGTGTTTTTGATGTGTACTGTAGTACTATTGCACTAATTCAATAAATATATATTTTGGACGAGATATGCCTCATTACCTTTTATCTTAATGAAAATTAAAATGTGTTATATTATGTGTAAGATATGAATTTACATAAGGGGTTCTTGTCAAAAGTTTTGTGTTTACACATACAAATAATAATTCATGATCGAATACGTTATTCTTTTATAAACACTGACCACAAGATGTCAGTATAGAGTCTTAAGTTACTCAAAAGTTTTCATGTCACTAAAAGCAGGTTAGATGTTTTTCAGAAACATTTTTGGTCATGCTGCTTGAAGGTCTCTTATCACTAAGTAAAGTGGTCTTTATATGTTTATATCTTCTATGGTGCAGGGCCATAAAATGTTCATCCAATCGTTGCATTCGGCCTCAAGGGCTCCTCAGTCACTTCCTGTCAGCTCTGAGAATCAAACCTGCAACCTCTGGGTTACAAGCCACTCCGAAATTGTCTACCCTACCTTTAATTCACAAGGTTTTTAACTTAAAATAGTCAAGTTTTGTAAAAACATTCATTTAACTGTATGTTTGTGGAAAGTGGCCTAATTTTGACCTCCTCAGTGCAGCAGTTATCAGAATTACTGAACAGATGTAAACAGATGTTAACTTCTACATATACCCGATGTGCAGACGTCTGCAAAATGGTTATAAGAACAATGCTTGACTAAAAACTATATTTCTGCTTGTTGTCAGACCGTTGCTGCTGTATGTGGTTACTAGATGATTAGAAGATGGTTGTCTACTGTCATAAATCTCCAACATGAAGTTTACATTGTCCTGGCTCCCCAATGACTCGTGTTCCTCCAGTACAGGTCTATGGGTTTCTTTCCAACCATGTTATTATGCAGCCTTTGCTCCTGATAAAACAACCCACAGGACTGGAGATATCATTTATATCCATAGCACAGACAGTGCAGGATAAAATATGTACCAAATTGTAATACATTCCTAAGAATTAAAGTAAAAGTAATGCTTGTCTAAGCATAACACTGTCCTCTCCTGATTTATTCAAATTGAGCTTGATTCTTTCATTTTGCTTGAATATTCTTTCAAATCAAACCTGTTAGTATGTTAATAATGCTTTTTCCCTTTTTAGCATGCAGTAATCATAAGATGTGTTCGTTTAACTTTTCAATGGAACTGGTACACCTGAGGTTCTTGTGTGTTGTAAATGGAATATGTCCCCGGCACTAACCCACGTACTTCCTGTGTTAACACTGCAAAAAAGACACACTAGACTCTTTCAGAATCAATTAAGAAGTTTATAAAAGCTTTTATTCCTCACTTATGTCACAGTGCACTCGCTTCTGAGCGAGGGAGACACAACCAGGCATTTCTCTGTTGTATTTGTTTTAGATTAGCTGAACAAACCCGAATCCATTCAGTCTAATGCTTTTATTGTTACTCATTGTCAAGTCTGGATTCGCTCACTTGCGTTATCTTAATGAGAGAGAATCCCATTAGTGTGGGACCAGAAGAATCTAAATGCTTTATGACATCACAATCCGACATCACCCAGCAACCTGGGCAGCTGTCAGTCAAGCGCGGGCGTGGAGGGAGAGTTTAAAAAGAGCGCCTCAGATCTCCGACTTTCCAGAACCAGAACCACCAGCTGCCGAGAAACATTTCCGCGAGCAGACCAGATCAGAGGTTTCAAGATGAGACTGTGTGAGCTTCAATGCTACTTGGTCCTGTTGGGCTTCACTGTTGTGCTATGTGGCCGCAGTGCTGACGCCCAGCTCGAACCAGACCTGGACCTCCGTCATCACAGACTTCTGCAGAGGGCAAGAGCAATTGGATTGGCCACACAGGTGAGTCTTACAACATTCATCCAAAGGGAACTACAAGGTACTGGTCAAATTCAGTTTGGGTGTTTCCTGGGACTCAAACCCATCATATTGCCTTTGAGAGCACTGTTCTCTCTACCAAGGTTGTGGGTTTGATTCTCAGGGAACAGATGTACTGATAAAATGTGTGCTTTGTTGCCACTGTAGGCTATACATTTTGCATAAAAAGTATCTGCCTAATGCAATAAAAAATGATTTTTTATCCCAAAACAACCATTTCACTCTTTGATTAACCTTTTTGGTTATTTTTGGTAATAAACTTAATTTACAGAATACAAATCAAACCCAAGAACATTTATGAACAGTTATATAAACGTTATTTAAAATTATAACTAGAGGCAATTGTAGCTGATGATGGTTAATTTATGACTCCGATTCAATTTTTATTTAATAGCAGTTTGAAGAGGGCATTACTAGAATCCCCATCTAATGCGCAAATGGGCAAAGTCATTATTCTTATTGCCTCCAGTTCTCTCTCTCTTTCTAAATGACCCTCTGTTTTTCGTTTACGCCTGATAAGTAAATGCATTCTGTTTTACTATACAGCAACTGCTAATGGAACACATTTGGTTTTAATCAAATCTGCCTATAAACGCAAAACGTCTTTTCCCTTTTAGGCTTGGTCACCTCATGTACTGTCCAAGTCTAAGTGGCTTCTCACAATTGCCTTTATCAGACAGGTTCACGGGTGTTTATTTTGAAAATAAATGAAAGTGGACTGAAGAGATCCCATCATATATACATATATATACGTCTCTCTCCTGTGTTAAGGACTGGTCCAGGAAGGAGTTGGAGGAGCTTCTCTCTGCGCTCTCCGTGCCCGAGATGGAGGGTCGTGAGAATGATGTTTCCAGAGCAAATGAGGATCTGCGTATGGAACTGGAACGTTCCGCGGAGAACACGAACGCTCTGCCCCCTCGAGAGCGCAAAGCAGGATGCAAGAACTTCTACTGGAAAGGATTCACTTCCTGCTGAGGCCCTAATCAACCAATCACGTCACTCAAAGTTGCCGATTAGCTCGCTCTTTATGCTAACGTAACCACAGTGGTCTGATCAAGAGTTGGATTGTGAGTTGATCGGTTGATTGTAAGTTAATAAAATTAAATAAAACATTTTCTCGTGGGTGGTGTAGTTGTTCTACATGGTTGAATATGATGTACAAAGCCTACATGTATACATTTAAGCCTGTGTACAGGTTTGACTAAACCACAAAGGTCACATTTTTAAAACCATCCTCATAAATGCGGTGGTACACGTCATAAACAAACTTTTAAAGACATTTGACATCTTCACTATTTTAAAGAAATCAAAACAGAAATCATGTTTGATTTAAATCTAATAACATGAATTAGTTTGTGTGAGGGCTTGGTTTAGAAATAGGATTAGTGGCGTAGTAAATATTAAATATCACAACTTATTTGGTGTATGATATAGATTTCAAGGTCTGTATTTGTGTAGTTTCACAGTATGAGGTGTCACATAAATACCGAGCATTAGAGATCATTCTGTCCTATTTAACGTGAGAGTCACGACATACTGGTATGCTTAAAAATGACAGGAGAGAGAGAGTGCAAGTGAAAGAAATAAGTCAGCAAGAGAGCGGAAAAACATGCTGTTCTGTAATGGCGTGCTAGTGGACATCTCAGTCCACCTTTCCACCATTAAAAGCCATGTGGCCTTATCTTCTAATGTGAAGGAACATGCATGACTGATGGAACATGTTTAAAGAGACACACAGTTTGAAATGTTCTTCATTAGCGTGTTATTGGTTGTGAAAACACACGCTGCTCACGCGCTGTGCTGCGTCCCCTGAGGCTCTGGCACGCACACAAATGCACAGACAGGGTGGAAAAGACTCTTAGTCAGTTGTAATTGTTATTTAATTATAGTCCTGAAAGCAGCGCAAATATTGCGACACATCTGGACTGTTTGATTAGCAAGCTTGAGAAGAGGCTTCGTCAGGCATTATAAATGGAGCTCTGTCGCTGTGTTTACTGAGTACACACATTTCCTTGAGTGCGCCTTGTGTGTGTGTGCGCTGGCATTTTACTTTTAGGTGATGAAAGATGATCTTGCATAAGAGTAAGAATGTATCTGTGTAACAGGTGTGATGTCTCATACATTTGCATATATGACATTTGTGATATGAACTGACATTTCTCAACAGATTATCTGACCTATGCTGTTCCAGCTCTACTATATGAGAGCTGGAACAGCTATGATATAGTAGCTGCTATCGTATAGTAGTTTGAGTAGCTCTCAAACTATAGGAATGAGAGAACAACCACTGAGCAGTACGGGTTTCCTTTGGGTAGGAAGATCACTCAGAAATCACAGAACGTTCCCCTAACAGTAGCATATGTTTTCTCTTCAGTTATTTTTATGCAGAACCAAATATGAATGTTATGTTACAAATACTAACATTCCCAGAACATTCTGAAAGCCAAAAATTGCTACACCACAATTGCTACAATTGTATCTCTCTTTCAACACACACAGATTTTCCATGCAAGATTATTCTCCCACAATTCCTCTGTTATGAGCTAAACAATAAGGCCAAACATGCATTGAATGTATCTTCAGTCTCCACACAGCTTTAGCAAAGTCCCTTCTAAACAAAACTGTCACACTCTAAACAAAAGACTCATTATTATGGTCTTTTACGACCATTTAGAATGCAAAAATAAGTGAAGAGCAATAGGCACACAGCCAAAGTCATTATAACTGATTTTAATTCAGCTTAAAGCATAAGGTATGTTGGTTTCAGTCTGGTCAGATGAAGATAGAACGACCCCTCCATTCCCAGCTGTCAATCAAACTGACGATTAGATTGTAAAAATGTTTCCCTAACATTAGTAATAAAAAATGTTAAAGTTACTTTAAAAGGTCTAGGAACATGCAAAGCATCCAGTTTTAGACGTTGCATTAACTTTACTGTTTGGTTACAAGAACGTTATTCAAACTTTTAAAATTTAGTAAAGCTTTTAAAATGTTCCACTAACTTAAGAATAATGCTATGAAAAATGATATGATATATAATGTAAAAAATGTTCTGCTGGCGTTACTGCAAGAACTTGTTTCGATAACAGTCAAAAAACTTGAAAAGAACATTAGCTAATGTTCTGAGAACGTTCTCTGTTAGCTGGGCAGCTGTTAATGAGTTCTGTGTGTCATCACTTCAGATGCTTCATTTTTCTTTATCAGCTCAGGCTGCTCACCCACAAGCAGCTGTCATGTCTTGGAGAGACATATTTCACTGGGTTTATGTTTAACACAAATATTTGCTAATGTTGCAACGTGATGCTGCCAAACTGCTATTAAAAAATCATTTTAATGATAACACGCTGCTTTTAGAGACAGAACAAAACATATATACTTACAAACCTGTTGATTAATGAAAGAACATTTAAACAGCTACACAAGTATATAGGCCATATATATGTGTGTGTGTGTGTGTGTGTGTGTATATGTGTGTGTGTGTGTGTGTGTATGTGTATATGTGTGTGTCGTATCACTTGTTGTGCGCAGACTCGAGTTTGCATCTCTGCTATAAACCAACAACATTTATAATAGTTCTTATTTCATATCTGAGTTTACATCTCTGCTATAAATGTGCATAAATAAATGATGTGAACCAAGAACGTTTATGATAATAATAATATAATAGAGAGCGGTGGGATTCATTGGTCTCCACCGCAGGTGCTTTACTGCGCATGCTCAGGAGCCCACTTTGTTTTGGCTGTTGGCATTGTCATTTATGAAATGCGTACTTGCATGTTAAGGGTTTTTCATTTTTCATTATTATAATTTCATTATATTATAGCAAAGGTTTGGCCAGGAACAGGTCTTCTAGGAGGGCATTTAAAAACATTTGCAAGCATGTGATCAGCCAGTTAGTGTTTCATTGGTATAATGTGTAAGTAAAGCGACGATGATGCAGTGAGGTCATCTGGGTATTGTTTATCTTCTGTATCCTAAATACTGAGATTCTGGACACTCTCAATTGAAATATAACACACACTGTGTAGTTAGACACTGTATCTGTGTGTGGTCCTGGTATTTACTGTTTTGAGGAGCAAATGTCCCCACAAGTATAGCAATACCAGTACATTTTGACCTCATGGGGAAATTTGTTTAATCCCCATGAGGAAACAAGCTTATAAATCTTACAGAATGATCTTGAAAATCTAAAAGAGCAGAAGGTTTTCTGTGAGGGTTAGGTTTAGGTGTAGGGGGTTAAAACATACAGTCTGTACAGTATAAAAACCATTACGGCTATGGGATGTCCCCATAAAACCTGAAAACCCAATGTGTGTGTGTGTGTGTGTGTGTGTGTGTGCTTGTGCGTACGTGTGTGTGCATTGAGAGAATCAGCATGCTGTCTACACACACTGAGCTGGCCCCATTAGCCTTTGAGGTCTTCTTAATAAGCACTCCCTACCATTCATCCCATTAAACTCCATTTAACACTTTCCCCACAGCTAGACCCCCATAAGGATCCGTCTAGCGTGTGTGTTGAGCGTGTGGTGTATGTTTACATGTGCTGTGACTGAACTGATGACAGACAGCGGCTCTGACTGAGATCTATGACATCACAAACTCTCAAATATACACGTGTGTGTATGTATGTTCATTTCATATGCATTTACATCACCCCTACAAAAATGTACTGGAAAGTACAGAGATACGGCTGTGGTGTTTTGGAAGCGGTACCTATCCTATAGTATTTTTGAAAGTACAATAAAGTACCACAGAAATTCATGGTATCTTAATTTCATTATCATGGTATACAGGGTATAAAGTACCATGGTTTTACCATCCGATACCCTTGCTGTACCACAATATCAACACAGTAGCAAGAGCAGTTTGACTACAATTAAAACACAACTTTATTGATTATGCAGTGTGCATGTGGGCATATACTGTATATTATTATATTTTATGTGCAGTGACTGTAGAAAAAACATCCACAAAGGGAAAAAAAACTTGTGCTTGAGGAACATTTCCGCCATTAAAGGCTAAATAATGTCAGCACAAAGTTTGAGAATGGGGATTTATCTATAGTAATTATTCCTTAAAAGCCTAATGTAAATGGGAAGTCTCCATAAAGACATACAAGTATGCGTGTGTGTCATATCTGCATTATATAAAAGAACCTTTAGTTCTACGTTATATGAAAGTTAACCACCATAGCTGAGTTCTTGTAATGAACCCCTTTATCTACTGAGAAAGCCTCCCAGTCATTTTACACTAAAATGAACTTCATTACCAGCGCACTGCACCATCAGCAGGGAAGGGACATTAGAGAAATGAGCCAGCACAAATACTGTCCACTTCTGCTTGCAAATCCCCATTTAAACTCACTTAAACTGATCACACAGCACCTCAGAGTCCCATACAGAGAATTACTGTAGGACAACCCAAAGCCAGACTGTAACGGCTGCAGCTGTAAAACCACATTATGTTTCCCTCCATCATTAAAACACATTTATGTGTTTATGAGTTTATTGGGTATAGTTTGGGTTTAGTTAGTTAGTTAGTGTGTGTGTGCATATGTGTGTGTGGAGGAAGTGGTGCTAGTCGAGGGTCAGAAGAAATATTTGGCACAGCAGATATTTAAGATGAGAAATTAATTGTTACTGTAGCTCAGTTGGTAGAGCGAGTTCAAATCCCAGGGAACACACATACTGATAAAATGTATAACTTAAATGCACTGTGGCTTTAAATAAAAGTGTCTGCCAAATGCATGAAAACATTTTGCTAACATTACTGCAAAAGAGAACTTTTAGAGAACGTAAAATAAATGTATGTACTGTGGGAGTTTGGCAAGTATTCATCTAGAAAACTTTGCCCATCCACATATTCAGTGGCCCTATAAAGTATATAAACACTGTAACTGTCGATTTTTCAACCCACTACAGTGTATCTAAACAAATGTTTACTCTTCTCTATGTTACCTGGATTTAAAATTTTTTATTTGTTAGTAAAAGTCCACCAGATTACAGACTTCTAACAGCTCCTGGGCTTTTGTGGAAACTATAGATTTTACTTCTGTATTTCAGTGTACACCGCATACACAGTCAGATCCACAACATGCCACACTCGTCCAACACGCCCAGTGCATTATGGGTGTTGAAGTTTTCCTATCTGTTTGTCAAAAAGGAAGACAACAGACTTTCTCTGTGTTTTCTTTAGGCAGCACCGGATTTTGCAAGCGGTAAAGTACCTCTTTAAGCCCCACTTCAAAATGAATTAATTTTTATTGCATGTGATTACAAAATACCAAATCAAGTGCGTTTTGTTTTATGTACAATAAATTGCTGACCCAAAACTGCCTTGAAGAAATTTCATTAAAACTACAGTGAAAATCTTATCAGAATATTATTTCAGGCCATAAAATGCTTTACTCAGTAGTAATGTTATTGTTATCCAGTTAAAGTTCACACACACCAGTAAAATGGCTCCCAGTTTGGAAATTAGCCGGTGTTTACACACACTTTAATTTCTTGATTGTGTTTTCTGTCACTCTGTTAATGTGGCATGTTGCCAGGTGATGAGCCCGCAGTGATGATGGCTGTTGTTTTCTCACTTGTTAATTTGGATACGTGTGTTGTGCACATGCTGATGGGTGTAATAGCTTTGTATGAAGTTTAACATTCTAAACCAATGAGTTCTGTATTCACGTATATTCGTATGGGTGCCACTGTTTTAAGGATTTTGTAAAAATATATAAATAAATGCATTTAACAGCACCCGAGATTTCTGTTTATTATAGAGGACTTTTATAGAGGACTATTATAGAGGAGGTTTTTTTGTGCACTGTTTTGCAATACCCAACAATTTGAGGTTGTAAGAACGTTTCCGTAATGTTTCCATTAAGTAACAAAAATGTTTTTTTTTATTTTGAATGCTTTTTTGAGCATTGTATTAACATTATTGCTTGGTGCTTTGTTAACATTCTATAAAACTTTTCTAATTTCTGTAATGTTTTTAAAATTTTCCACTAGCAACTTAAGAATAACATTTTGATATATAACACATTAAAAAGTTCTACTAGCATTACTGCACAAACGTTTTTGATCATTTTTAAAGAATGTTAGCCAGTGTTCTACGAACGGTTACTGTTAGCTGGGGATCTGTGAAATAGACATTCTTTGGTTCTTGCAGGAATATAAAGGTTTTCTTTTGGTTTGCAAATAGTTAAGCAGTCCTGTAGAAATGGTTACATCATTTTTACATTAAAGAGAGGACAGAGGAAGAGAGAACATCGGTACGGCCTCAAACCATTGCCAGTATAGTTTGGAGAAGGTGAGAGTCACATCTCTCATTTCCATAAAGATCAGACATGTAATCTACAGGCCCATATTGAAGACAGACACAGTTAGTAGCTGGACGTCTGCGCTGAACAGAAATATATGTCTTAAGTTATAAGCTTGAAAACTGTGAGACTGTTTAAATTAAATTTAAACTGGGCTGACGGTTAACTTAGCTGACTCGTGGTATTATTTTTGTAATATGGATTTCTAGTTTTGTCCATTTTTAAATTGGTACTTTTCAGTGTGCCTGTTAAAAACAGGAAATGGAGTGTTTAGTGATGTCACAATGGCGTTTCGCGGTGCATTCACAAGCATTGTTCTAAAACCTCTGAATGTTTTTAAATATGTAAATCGCACAAAGGTGATGATTGGAAATGACATCACAGCAAACCGTGTGTGATTGTACCGATAGCTTCAAAAGGAACTAAATAAATTAAGCAATTAAAAAATGTGATGGCCGGTCGACAAAAAAACGTTAATTGCGTAATTTGTTCAACAAGCAAAGTAGTTTCGAGCAATCGCTCGATTAGCATGGATTCTGCATGCATGAATAGTTCCTGAAATTTGTTACATTTCCATATTCCTGGCATGGGAAAAAATGAGATTTGATGTTATTTAAGCTTCATAAAAAGACTCACGGCGGTTAAATCGCAGCTGATTCTTTGTTGCACAAACGGATGTGAAAAGTTTCAAAAGCAATTTACTTCGAGACGCTCAGGAGGTTGTTTTGACCTGCTCAAAGACATTCAAACTCTCTCTCTCTCTCTCTACACACACACACACACTTGAGAGTGTTAAGGAGCTGATTAGCAGTGTGAGGGTGTGTAGACAGTTTTCAGCGAGGCTGTGTTTAAATATCAGTGCTGAATGATTTTGCAGGTGCTCTTTTCATTCGCACCAGTCTCACTGATCTGTCACTACCATTGATTCTGCCATTACACGCGCTAGAAGACACGCTGGGTGTAACTTCTCACAGAATCAGCGTTTGTTTGAGTGTATGAGTGTGTTTGCTTGAGTCTGATGAGAAATACAGTGAGTAATGTTGTCTCATACAGAAGGTGCCCGAGGCCTGTGATTTCAATACAAAGATCTGAGAAAATGTTGAATCATGTTCTCCACATGTTCTCCTGAATTCGTGATGGTGCTGTATAGCTTACAGGAAGCATCACCTGTATGAATGAGCGAGAGAGAGAGAGAGAATAAGTGTATGTGTCAGAAAGTTTTGGAAGGGATTTGAACATAAAGTGGATTCCAGCACACATTCGTAGTTTAATGCTTGGGTAGACTAACATCCTGTCCCTAGCATCAGAACTATTCCAACATGTTAATGCAGCTTTGTGAAGAAAAATGTGCGGATGTGTGGATTATTGCTTTTATAATATGGCAGAAACAGATCTCCACATTTCAATGTTTAATAGTTAATTTTAACAATTATGTAAATAACAACACTTCTGCCAATTAAAACACTTTAATGTCCAAACTGTAGGCTGTTTGCAGTTGCCAAGCAACATATCTAAAACATAACCTCTTTTATTGTCACCTTTGGAGACAAACATGTTTGTATGTAAATGGATTTACTTGCAATGTTTTTCCATTATTTACTGATAAATGAGGATCCAGCTATGAGTCTAGATAAGTTGATATGCTGTTAATTTTTTCATACTGTACATTTTGCTGTCTTTACAAACCTACAAAAATGAAACCATGATTACTATACGAATGTCAGAGAAAACTAAATTAAAAATAAAACAGAATTTTGACCTTTATCATAATTAAAAGATTTATGGGATTGTTACCCATTTGAAAAAATATTAACCACTCACATTTCTCGTGCTAAATTCATTTTAATTTTGTCCGTCTTTGTGTCATTTCCTGCAATTAGCTGGGGGCTTATTAAAAATCTTTTGATGATGACAGAGATGATACGAATGGATGATGTAATTATCATAAGAAATGGAACTGGTTTTATCATTTCATCAACCAAAGACCAAATGCAAACAGAATACACCAACGCAGTGGAACAGATTCTAATTTCAGTCCAATAAGGATCCGAAAAGTGTTTGATATTCCATCAAAAAAGGAATTTTGTTTCTGCTCATGGGTGCATTTTTCTATTTAACACTACCTAGCAACCCCCTAGCAACCACATAGCAAAACACTAAAACCACCAGGAACACCCGTAAAGCTACTTAGCAACACCCTGGCAACCACTCATGACATTCTAGCATTGTGTGTGCGTGTGTGTTTGAAACGAATGACAGGTCCTCTGCTCATTTTATGGTTCTGTGTGTGTGCTGCAAGTCATTTCACACTTTCACGCACAAATTTCCACGCTTTATGTGTGTGTGTGTGAAAGTGAGGAAGGAGAAAATGCCAGCGGAGGAGGAAGAGACTGTGAGGTGGACGGAGGGCAGTGTGAGTAATTCCTCAGAGTCTCTGACGAGCCCCCAATCTGACAGATGAATTTAAGTGCATGCAATTCAAAGCAAAACACTTATACAGCTGATCTGCGTCTGCCTGCCTCTCTCTTTCTCTCTCTCTCTTTTTCTCTTCACCATGATTCTTTCTCTCTCTCTGTCTTTCAGTAATGATTATAAATTGGTCCATGCATAAAGGAAGAAAAGATGAATGTTACACCACAGTGAATATCTTGGTGGAAAAATGAGGTAAGATGAGATAAGGTGGAGAATAAAGAGGGAAGACAGGATGGAAGGGAAGCGTTACAAAAGAGAGGTAAAGAAGACAAGAACTTTAAATTAATGGAGCGTACAATCTTTCTCCCAAACCCTACACATCTACCAACCTTGACACAATTCATTTCCTCCTCACACACACACACACATTACTCTAAGCCAAACTGACATCAGAATCTTCATCATCACCTCTTGCATTGTGTGAATATGTGTGTCACCTATATGTCACCTGCACTATTAATGCAGTTTATATATATGTGTGTGTACGTGTGTGTGTGTGTGTGTGCGTGTGTGTATGTGTGTGTTAGTATTAGCCTGCCTGTCTTTTGTGGCTGATGGACAGATGTTTCCAGATTGCTATGGCCTCCTTTACCCACAGTGAGCATCTGACCTGTGTGTGTGTGTGTGTGTGTGTGTGTGTGTGTGTGTGTGTGTGTGTGTGTGTGTGTGTCCACCTTTCCAGTGAAACTGATGTATGTGTCTGGGCCCTTCCCAACATCTCATCACTCTAATCTCTTCACCTCAATTAATTTGTCATGCTTGCTAGGGTTGTTTGGGGTAAATTTGGATTAGGGATTTTAACAAGATTTAAACAAACTCCAGCATCTTGGCAACCCCCGGCAACCGCCTAAAACATGCCACAACTAAACCAAAACACCAGTGACAAATTTTACATAATAAATACATTTTTTTCAGAAAATGTGAATGTGGTTCATATGACAGTTGCCTTAACAATTAAAAAGTTAAAGTTCACAATCACACAGAAACAGGGACTGTTGTTAAACAGTTCTGTGGATTGACTGAAGCCAAACTCTGATTAAAGATTCCTGTTATTAAGAAAATTAGGAAAACTAGATTCCTGGGTTTTCGTGTGGTTAATCAGAAAGCCATTTTCTTTACCATTAATGGTCTTGCTGCAGTGTAGGATTTCAGTCACTCAATTCAAACTTCAATCACCACTCTCATTATAATGAGAAAACATCCATTTTACACACACAGAGAGAGAGAGAGAGAGAGAGAGAGAGAGAGAAAGAAAATGAGATTGTAAACTCTCTTCAATAAACAGAGACTTTAATTAAAATATCCAGCTTTGCTACTCCAATAGAGAGCTCTTGATAAAAGAATGTATGTGTGTGTGTTCAAGTACTTAATACAGTGGCCCCAAAAAGCAGCCTGTGTCCCCAAAAAGCAACCATTTTTACCTAAGCCACGCTTAGGTAAAAAATACATTTTATTGTTACCAAAATTATATATATATATACAATTAAAAACATTCATAAGTAGTTAGTGGAACGTTACTTAAAAATTTGATATTATGCAATGTCTAAAAACCTGTACGTTTTGAACGTTCGTTTTTAATGTTTTTGTTACATTATGGAAATGTTCTTACAACCAGAAATTGTTAGCTGGGTCAGGTTCACACAGGTGCAGGGTAACCAGGTGCAGTTCAACACATTAAATGGTGTGGACAAGTTCCAAGTTTATCTTGAAGGCGCCTGTGCTGTCTTTCTCTAAACTAAATAACAGAATCTTTACCATTCCTATGTTTTCAGTGTGGTTTATTTACTGTATATCTTCATGATATTATGCTTCACAGTTTGCACATTTACATTTGAATAGGTTATTGTGAGAGTTACCTCGCAGTTGTCAGGCCCTTATTGCACCTTGTGGCCTCTGCCAAACTCTATAATCTTAATATATATCAGTGCCATCGACCATATGTGTCTAAATATGTTTCATACCGCCAAAGTCACCCATAAATGCAATTAATATTTGAGGCTGTCGCTAAGTGTCAATATGGGATTCATTTGCACTTCACAGCATGCGCAACGTGCAAAAATAGTAACGACGTAAATAATGGCGCTTCGGACGCAGCCCGAGTCACCGGGTTCGCCACCCATGAGCGGGTGCGAGAGACGCACCATCTCCGCGGGTTCAAAGGAATTACTTTGAGTTCTCCTTTAACACATCACGGATCAGCACTGGCCATTAACATCACTTAATCGGAGACTGCGTCCTGACTGGAAGAACGGAGGGGACCGAGAACCCCCACGGAGGGACGAGGCAAACACGTCCACTATCCGCCCACCCCGGAGAAAGCAGCGGATTTCTTCTCGGAAACCGTGACGTCAATGCGCGCCCGAGCCCGTGCAACCCAAACCATCCATCAGAGTCAAGTGGAAAGGTCCTGAATTCAGCCCTGGGCACACGGGTCATCGGAGGACCCACCTGGAATCAATGCTGGAATAAAGGAATATGTTTTCCTTGCAATCCTTACAGATTAAATTAATTTTGCACATTATAAACAGCTCGATTCAGATTGGCGTCTTCCATGTCGTGTGATGACTTAAACCTCATGTCGTTTAATGGATGGGAAAAAACCATCAGGTTGATCCTTGACTTCCTAAAATAACGGGAAAATTCAATCAGACTTTATGAAATCTAGAAAATATTTCTAATATACGTACTCTTATATACATGTACACATCTGGGAGTTGTTGAAATTGATGTATTGTGTTAATTGTGTTTGGCCACAATATGTTTTTTGCTGGGGTCAAAACTAACCACGTAAAGAACAATATGGAAATGTTTAGCAGACACATTTTTGAAAAGTGCATGTCTGCTTAGTTGGTGAAACTGTAATATCGTTTTTGGGGTTTCCATTACATTAAAAGACAAAGCACATACATTAATGGATTCATTTAATAGAAATACTATTACTTTTTTACGCATACAAAACCGGGGTCTCTTGGTGTCTCCCAAACATAAAGAACATTTAATCTCAACAGAATATAATGCCTAAACGCATATAAGCACAATATCTGATTTCCATCTCTCAAGAAAATGAAAAAAAATCCAACCACCACCGTGCGTAAAATCATGTTGGTTTCCCAGATATGTTGCTGGCAGATTGTGTACGTCATAAATTATGATGAACACTGCATTTGATATGAAAGTTTTACGCACAGAACCAAAACCTCACAACATACATATATCTCATATATATACGACATATCTCACAGGTTGTGTGTACCCAGGGTACGGATGGAGTGACGGATGGAGGTTAAATCGATCATTAATCCCTTTCACCTCCCGTAAGATTCACGCCCCTAATCGGTGCCATCTTATCATCACTCAAGCGAACGCGGAGGAACCCCCCTTGCCTCCTGACGTCAGGCGGATCGTTTAAAAGGCAAGTTTGGAGGAAAGAATTGCACCAGAAGGAGCAAAGAGACAGAAGAGACGACTTACAACTACCGACCCATCACTTTGCCTCACTTTCCCCGCCGTATCAATACTTTCAAAGATGCTCTCAACGCGCATCCAGTGCGCCCTGGCGCTCCTGTCTCTTGCGCTCGCCGTCAGCAGCATCTCGGCGGCACCAACAGACGCCAAACTCCGCCAACTTCTACAAAGATCTCTCCTCAACCCGGCTGGAAAACAGGTAAACAAACACTCACCCAGCAGACGAACAACACCAAGTTGTGTAAAGTGTCCTTTATTTGTAATAGTCTTTACTAAGTTAATTTAGGATGTAATTGAAGGTAAGTTTGGGAATTATATTGTACAGCTTTACCAGTTGTCACACTTTACCAGTTGTGTAAGGGAATGGCATACTGATGAAAGAATACATTATATGCATTTGTTTGTTTGTTCACTACAGCTTTAGTTTGGGAGATGTTTACATAGCAAGCGAGGAATCCGAGGCGCAGAAGCTCGATGCGCGCACCCTGTCCATGGTTCTGAACTCGAGTCGCCAACACTTCAGACATCTGAGAAAAAAGCTTAAAACAGAATAGCAACATCCTGCTTTATTGATCCCAAACGAAACGTGATGAATACAAATAACATGCAAAATTAAAATTGCATTGCTAGGACAATTAATAAAGTAACTAAACAGTAAGCGCATGCTCCACTCAGGTCCGTTAGGCGCACTTTGGCGACAAGTGAAATGTATTTAACGAATACAGCTGAACTTCACTTTTCCTCTTTTAATCTCGTTCTCAGGAGCTCGTCAGATACACACTTGCAGACTTGCTCTCAGAGCTCTCAGAGGCAGAAAACGAAGCGCTGGAGCCGGAAGATCTGGCCCGCGCTGTGGAGAAGGATGACGTGCGTCTGGAGCTGGAGCGCGCCGCCGGTCCCGTGCTGGCGCCCCGCGAGCGCAAAGCCGGATGCAAGAACTTCTTCTGGAAAACTTTCACGTCGTGTTAGTTCCTGTTTCTTATTCGAGTTCATATTTGATCCCCTTCTCGTTTCTTTCCCCCGTCTCCATCACCTTCAAACTGTATATACGAAAATAAAAGCGGCTGTATTGGTCGTTTACCGACGATGATAGATGTCGTTGACTTTGTTTTCGAGTGTGTCCTCGGAAGGAATGTTTTACGAATGTGTGCAGGTCTGCTTTTAATTGTTCTTGGCGTATTATAGCAGATATCACTATTTTTAATTGTTTGAATAAAAGCTATGTTTCAGAGCTGATGCATAATGCAACTTTGTCCCACCAAAACGCATACAGATTCATGCAACACTTTTGTGACAGTAAACAAGGCAATTTATACATTTATAAAGCCACAGACATGCAAATATTAGATTTATACAGTCAACGTCTAGTGCACTTTCTTGCAAAGGGGAAAAATGTGTTTTTCTGTGAGAGCAAAGCTTGATGCATATAGATTTCGCAAAAATCTAATCAATATACCTTTTCATTTATTGCACTAAACAATTAAGCAATGGTAAATGGTAAAGAGGAGGCAGGTGTGAGCTTGGCAACTTATCCATAAGATTTAATTTAATGATGACCTGCATTGTGAAAATCCTTCAAGAAACATAAAGAGCCAGAGAAAGCCAAAGAGAGAGAGAGACTGAGTGTGTTTGTGTGTGAAAGAGAGAGACCTTATTTGGCTGGTGAATCACAAGGGCTCTTAATAACCTTTCCTTTTCAATATTAAGAGATTCATTTAAGAAAGCTCTCAAACAATTATAGGTTTGTGTGCGAGGTTTCAGTGTGCTTGCATCTTTCATCCAGCCGCTTGGCAGTCCTTTGCCCACACGGTGTGTGTGTTCTGTGAATGTGTTATCTCTCTACACAGCTTGGTTTGAGGTGCAATACAGAATGCGAGATTGACAAACAGAAGGGAGTTAATCAGACCAGCTAGTGCACAGAAAGACAGCAGAGATGGGGACCAGTGTTTTATAACATGCATGTCTAGTCCAGTGTTTTTTATATGATGCATAAATGTCCTCTGTTCTTCTTTGCCTCATTCTGGGCATGTGCAGTTACATTTAAGATACATCATTATCTCTCACATTTTCTGAAATATGACCCAGAACATGTTATTTCTGTCTCTTTTGGCCCCTCCTGTCTGATTTCAGACAGCTCAGGTGAATCTACACAAAAAAAACAATGAGACGTTTGCATGTTGAAACATGTCATTTGGCTGCAGCTCTTTATAAAGTCACTAAGTGCTTTACAGTTCTAGTACGATAGTCTGTCTGCCTGTCTGTCAAAACAACGTGGAGTTTTGAGTAACAAGCATGCTAAATACCAAGCTGCAAGTGTATATATATATATATATATATATAATGTGTGTGTGTGTGTGTGTAAATATATATACACCTGCAAATGTATTACAACTTGCAATATGCAAAAATGTATTTGCCATCTTTTGCATATGAAACTGGGTGAGTTCAGTTCAGTAAATGATCTGTTCTCATGGCATGCCAAATTCAATATTAAAATGAATAAATAGTAAATAGTTTCTCCAGCTCATTATGGGTACAATAAGGGGTTCTTAAAACTGGTCAAAGCCATCATTTGAAACTAATTCAATAAGCACTTGCTGTTCCTATATCATCCATAAAACTCAAAATGTTGCCTTATTTCTGAACCTTGTGTCACCAAGCTGGTGTAGTCACGTTTTTATTGATAATTTGCAGATATTGAAAAAAACATTCCCAAACATTGCACTTTTTTAAAGCAAGCCAAGATGCTCGAACAGTGTCCCTTGTTTGAATCTTAATTTTGTTATGAATATGATGACCATTGTCATAATACAATCACGATTATAGCCCAACCTCACTGTTCCTATAATTACCTGCGAGTGCCCTCCCTAATCTTTAACAGGGGTTCAGATGTACCCACCCATATATAATGTTTCTGAATCAAAAGACCACGGTACCTTTATCCCTCACACAAATGAAAAACAGTCTTTTAAACGGCTTGGTTTTTCATCAAATCGTCACATCTGCCTCGGAGCTTTTAAAGTCTTCAGAGCGCTTCGATGCAGCACTCCGCAGCATCTCCATTTATTAACTCTAATTAAAGATTTTAAAAGAAGTCTTAAGAGTTCGTTGCATTGCATTTAATGAATATATATTGCAGGGTATTTCCTGTGAAAAAATAAATTGCAAAGACGTTTTAATGGCACACCTCACACTGACATTAAGGAGGATGTTGGGGATGGGGAGGTTGTGCTCTGTGTGTGATTGGTGTGAGTCAGTGTGTATGTTTATTCTCTTAAGAGTGTGTTTGTTCATATATCTTTAAAGTCTGGGGCTGAGAGATGGAGATGAGAAGAAAGTGATGAAGATCTCCGGTGGCATCTCATTAAATCCTGTGCGATGACAACAATCTCAAACACCACAAACGGGCAATTGCTTTAATGGATTTATCTTTATATGACCGAAAATACTTTACACTGCATGAAGTTCGTAATAATTACACGAAGCAGAGTTAATATTGCCCTAATGACGTAATATAGCCCCACGTCTGTTTGCCCCCAGTGGTGGAAACGCTCCTTTAGAAGATTCAGATTCTCTGGTGTGTAAACAATGTGGCTTCATTATGCGGTTTGTTTTTGCTGTAATTGTCCATATTTTGATTTTAAACCACACTGTGTAATATCTTTAATACGTGTGCGTTTTGGTTTCATACTTCAACGATGATGGCGATTTTGTTGCGCAAACAAAGACATTACCATGTTAATTCATCCAGTTTATTCGCTTTCCCCAATTCTCCCTCACCTCCCCATTTTATCCAAGCTCAGATCATGCTGAAACAACATGGATCATCAGGCTTTGAACAAACTTGTTGGGTCATGGGAAAATACTAAGAAATTCATGTTCATTTCAATTCTTCAAAGTCAAATCATTGTAGTGATAATATAATGTGTAATGATTGTGTATTGAATTGTAGAAAATACAAACTCAAAGCAGTTTTTACATTTACAATTATTCATCTGAATGATGCTTTTATCCAAAGCGACTTACATTTAATATATACATTTACCAGTACATATGCTCCCTGGTAATTTAACCCCCAGGTAGTTTGCACAAATATTTAAAACCCATTAGAAGACAAGTTAACATAAATATTTAAAGCTTAACTTTGTCATACTTACATGAATGCATAAGACCTGTAGCACAATAATATCTGTTGTGTTCATGTAGCTCAATAGGTAGAGCATTGCATTAGCAGTGCAAAGGTTGTGGGTCCAATTCACAGGGAACACACATACTGATAAACAATGTATACCTTGAATGCACTTTAAGTTGCTTTGGGTAAAAAGCATCTGCCAAATGCATAAATTTAGAGTCAATGTGATATTCAGAACTCAGAATTCAGAATTTGAAGGAGATGTGCTGTAGGAAACACAAGGGGTTAATTCAGTTTCACCTCAGATTCAACACATTGTGAAGCCCTGCTCATACGCACACACATCAGCAGTGTCATGTCTCTTTGGGGGATCGGAAATGATTCAGATCTCTCTTGGGGACCAAAACTATCAGTACCAGAGTAATTGGATGCAGGTGTGAAGGCGTTACACACATCTCTGTTCAAGATTCAGTTTTTTTGGGGTGACTAGGGTATAAAACGGCCCAAGAGGAAACCGTCCAAAACTCACCAAAACTCAGGAACAAGCCCAGATCTTGAGAAATGAGAGATACTACAAAAAAGTAAAATGAAGCAAAAAATTATAATAAAATAAAAATGACCTGGCCTATTTTCTATGCAAAACACAGTTTAGTGACGTGCAAAGTCTTACTGCGTTTTCTGTTTACTTTAATGATGCAAACTGATAATTGTCTCTCTCTCTCTCTTTCTATACACGCAAATAGACAAAACGCAATCATGAGAATCCAAATCTATAAGAGGTTAGTAATGATGTCTACAGAGAGCTAGCAACTCAATCAGAGCCTCAGCGTGTGTGTCTGTGTGTGTAGTTTTTGCAAATGTGAACAGGTCTGTCTGCCTGCGTTCTTCTCCATCATTAACAGCTCTCAGGGGGGCAGTGGCCCGCAGGGTGTGTGTGTCTGTGTGTGTGTTGATGGCATAGCAGCTCCACTCTTAATGGTAAACTTTTCCTTTAACTTACCAAATCTCTCTCCATCTTCCTCTCTGTGATTGTCAGCTTGAAAAGGGGATTGTGAATGTATATCTTTAAATCTGCCCTTGAGATCTCAATTTCATTAATTTTAAAGTCCATATTCTACACTGGGTATGTACATGTAAATGATTTTCATCTTCACTCGTTTATCTTCAACACAATCACTGCACTCTTTTCATACCAAAAACATTAAAAGATACAGCAGATATTCTTCACACATTTTCTATACACAGATTTGTCACAAAAGTAGACCATGAAGCCTGTGCACTACATTCCAAGTCTTCTCAACTGATATTCCCATTATTCCCCCTCAAGTCTTGTTTGCACTTATGCATATTAAAACCGGCATAGACAGATCACACCAGGTTTGACATCAAAAATGGCAACTGCCACCACTGACCCAGCTAACAGAAAACGTTCTCAGAATGTTGGCTAACAATCTCTAAAGGTTCTCTCAAAATTCTCTCAATGTTATCAAATTTAAAAATGTTTAAATACTGTTAAGTTCTCCTGTAGCTCAATGGTAGAGCGTTGTGGTAGCGGCACAAAAGATTGTGGGTTCAATACCCAGAATACATAAAGGTATCTGCCAAATGCCTAATTGTAAATGTTCTTAGAACCACGCAATAGCAGCGTGACAAAAAAGCCTGACATTTTGAATATTCCCCGAACATTTTTGTTACTTAATAGAAGCATTAGGGAAATGTTCTTGCAACCTAAAATTGTTAGCTGGGGAGCTAAGAAAGGTAACAGAAAGGATGAGTAACTGATGACACCATTTTCATTTTGGGTGAACTGTCTCTTTAATATTGTAGCTTTCTGACTACGTAATTGACATCTGTGACCTTGTAAGCAGCATAATCACACATCGGAACTTGTGTGATTTGTACTGCATGCTATTGCCAGCAAGTTTTTACTCATCTCCCCATCTATGGTGTTTCCCCATCACATCAAGTCTGTTATTCATAAGTCTTGTCAAATGAAACATGTCCATTAGCTTTATTTACATATCATTTGCATATCCATTATCACAGCTGATTTGAAAAGCATTGTGGGTAATAGACAGAAGCGGCACCAGGCTGGAGATCCTCATTTTCGCACGGTATGTGTTCAGCTGATAAAGAGGAAAGGAATGGCTTTCGTTGTGTGCTTAATCAATTTTTTTAAACCAAAATTTGTGATGATTTTGTGGGGTTTTGCAGAAATGACTTCCCTATCTGTAATATTGTCTTCTCCCGAAAATAATTACTGCAGGAAATTACCGTGGAACCCCTCTCTGACACTATATACAATAACACACAATTTAACTCAAAACTAAAACACACAATTAATGTGACCATAAACAAGTAAAAACCTTTGACCTATCGCTGCTGTGGAATACCTGAACTGAATATGGCACAAACACACACAATCACTCTACTCAAACACAATATTTCAAGCCAATCAAAAACAAACAATTGGCTCATCCAGGATCTGTCTGAAGATGATTGTCTCGGATCGCTACAGTGATGAGTGGCCTGCTGATGCTGCTTTAAAGCATTATGGGAGTAGAAGGAGATTAGCCAGGATGTCCCTTATGACTTTATCTAAAGATGCTCGGGGTGAGATCATTAGATATTCTTCCTCCTCATACTTATCTTGATCATCTTCCTCTATGCATCCTGGGTTTTTTGTACCTCAGGCCTCAGGCTGTGTTGTGGGGCACAGCTCAGCTTGACCCCGGGAGGATTAAAGGATCTTGCAGAGAGGCTGAAAAGGGTAATGAAGGTGAACGTCTCCACTGGTGAAAACTAACACTTCACAAGAGACCTCATAAACCAATCAAACAGAAATTACGACGGGGAATACATTGAGGGCCAGCCTGCTGGGAACACAAAATTTGTTCACATGAAACTCAGTTGCCTCAATGAGCAATCGATGACTGAAAGAAGTTATGAAGTCATTATGAATGAAAAATAGGCAAACCAATAAATAAAAGATGCACACACACATAACTTACTACAGTAAACTAAAGCTAACGAGGTTTGAGAGCAAGACAAAAAAGCATCTAAAGACAGACAGACGGACAGCTAAACAAACGTGCTGGGGGATGTCATGTTCTCAAGAGTAAAAACAAGGCAGAGGAAGAGAAGTATGGAAGACAAATAAGGGAAAAGGTGGGAGGGATCCTCTTTTTCTGTCTCTATTGTTTTGCTGTCTGTGTGAAGGAGGCCATTACCTTCATAAAGGAGACAACAGTCTTTTAATGCAGGCATTGAAACACACAATGCAGGCACCACTGCAAGGTGTCTGCTGATAGAACGGCTCCTAAACCTTGAAACCTCCCACACAATCAAAAGAAACACACAAACATAGCACACGCATAAGCGCTCATACATGTGTATGATCTCTAATGAGAATCCATGCACATACTCATACAGTCAAATACAGACATACAATAAAAACAAATCACACTCTTTTCATTTATCATATATTTTATCCTATGATCAATGTTCGTTTGTAAGAACGTTTCCCTAACATTTCCATTAAGTAGCAAAAATGTAAAAATGTTCAAAATGTTATTTTGAGTTCTAGGAATGTTCAAAACATCCAGTTTTAGACATTATATTATTGCTATTGCTTTGTTATAAGAACGTTATTGAAATTATAGTTATTGAGTTATTGATTTGTAAATTCTGTAACATTTTTAAAACATTCCCCCGACAACTTAAGAATAACACTTTTGCTATGATACATAACATTAAAAATCATTACTAATGTTACTGCAATAACGTTTCTGACAACACTGAGAGAACTTTTAGAGAACGTCAGCCAACGTTCTGGGAACATTCCCTTTTAGCTGGGTTGTTTGAATTCCTTCCAGTACAAACGTGTATGTATGCCACTCTCCATGTTTGCAGCTATAGAAATGAAGCTAGGAACTGAGTGCCTGAACAAAGTTATTGAAGTTATTGTTCTCTTGGTCACTGGACGAAACCATTATCGTTCACAATGAAATGATTCTTACCATCGGCTATGAGAAAACACTTTACCTGTCCTTTCATAGCACTGAGGCACACACACGCACACAGATTGTGCTAAAATATCATCTGACTGTCAGTTTTGGACAGGCGTAAATATGTGACTAATGTGTGATTCATTTTATAAAGTCAGCCATGACTCAAAATGAGAGCAATATTGAGCAGAACTGTCTGCTGTGTGTGTGTTTGCTTGCTGCAGATTCATTTATCTTGAATATGTATTGATTAAAGTATTAAGCTTCTGAGGCAAACAGGGTCAGTTTAATGCGTGGTAAGAAAGATCGAAGATCTCGACACGTGCGCACACACCGTTCATTAAATGTAATTAAACTTAAGCACTGTAATGAGTATTATTTGCATACATTACAGTTTGGCAATAAAGTTTTTTTCAAATGCCCGGGTGGGACATGAGAGATAAATAATATTAATACATTTACACACAAAACATGCAGGAGATGTGAATACTTTAGAAAAAGCTCTAGGAAAAAAACCTTAATGTTTATTAAAACTGTAGAGCTGTAGTATCTGCAATATTGGACAGACAGAATAATATTAAAAAACAAATACGCTTCACGTACTTAAATAAAACATCGTAATCATGTTTTATATTACATTGCTGCGATTGAAAAAACATAACAAATGCATAAGCAGTTTTTCTGGAGCGACAGCGTCTTACGTCACAGCGCCGCCGACAATCCCACAATCCCCTGCGGCAGCGTTGGAGAGCCGCACGGAATAAAATGAGAAGAGCAGCGTTATGTGGGACATTTTTCAACCAATGTAAGACGTTTTCATAATCTCTCTCGTTTAAGTACTTTTTGTTGACAGTCATGCCTGACCAAAAACGAATCAATGTTTCACAAACCTTGAAGAAACTTTGCCTTTAAACTTCGTGCCGTTCTCTGGGCCTTGCTGCCCGTGACGTCATCCGCTTCATTTGTCAACCACCGTGTGCGTATTGCACTAAACTTTTATGAGAAGTCTATCAATCTCAGGTTATCTTAAACATATTAATTATGCAATCCTTACGTGGCTTCATAACTTGTGCCTTGAGGACCCAGTGACGTAACCTAATTAAAAATGCTAATTAAAAGCTGTCACCATAGTAAGACTGGGATCATGCAGACGCAGCTCAGCAGCTCCCTCTAGAGGACAAAAGCGTAATAACACTGCACTCATCTCTATTGACTTGGTCACCTGTCAGCAGGTGACAAAAATTACTGTGCACAACTCACAGAAATGACTGTGTCGTAGCAGCTGCCTTTAAGATGAAATTGTTCATCTGGAGTGATAGTACAGGGATTCAGTCCTTGTAAAGCTGCTGTCATTCGCTGTCAGGGTACAATGGTGATAATGCAGGATTTGATCTCACTTACTTGGCAATAATGGGGTAACCCTGACTTAGGATCTTCACCTTTACGGATTAGGTTACTAATTTTATAAAGGTCGCATATGCAATGTGACTTCTGGGTGGTTGTCTATCAGATGCCTTTGTCGTAATGTTTAGATTTGTAAATCAGATTACATTTCTGTACCTGTACATCTGTACATTTCTTTGCTCCTTTGCGCTCTCTCTCTCTCTTTTCTCTCTCTCTCTCTCTCATTGCCCACCTGTCGACTATAACACTGTTGGGCTAACAGTCCAATTAGAAATCTCTGGCAGTCTCATACTGTGAGAGGGAAAACAGTTGGATATGGATCATTCAGGAATGAAGGAACTTCTGAATGTTTGGAATGCATTAATCAACCCGTTACCTGCAGTGATCATCTGTCAGAAATCTGAATTACACACATACATGCACAGAGATGACCTCAAACAAGGACAGGCAAACCATCAGCTAGTAGCAATCAAACACGTCACAAACAATTAGATAATATTGTGAAATACGTAAGAATTGTTATGCCAACTGACCATTTATCCCCATTTTTGTATGCTTACTGTAGACTGTAGATTATTCTGCCATAACCTAACTACTATAACTAACATAACAAAAAAGTTGATTATAATACTGTGTTGGTCAAACTGAGATTATTGAGTTCTAGCTAACAATTTCTATCTGAGTTCTAGCTAACAATTTAAGGTTGTAAGAACATTTCCCTAATGTTTCCATTAAGTAACACAATATTTTACTAACGTTATGGCAAGAACTGTTTTTGATCATTTTTAGAGGACATTAGCCCACATTCCCTATGTTTTTATTAGTTGTAAAATTCTTAATTTGCCATAAGCATGTCTCTCTTGTGTGTGTTATTTTGACTGTGGGTCTGTTTACATTTGTGCGTATGTTTCTTTTAGTGTGTATGAATCTGTGTGTTTGTGAATGTGTAATTGTGCTGGGGAAGTAATTGCCTATGGCCATCTCCTAATGGTTTATTTTTGGTGACCGTGGGTTACTCAGCATTCATTGACATGGGTAAAGTCAACACTCAAGCTGGGAGACAGATAAGAAACATGTTTCAGGGCTATTGGCATTTGCGGAAGCACAATGAGGGCATGGCTGTTTTATCACAAATATTTAGATGCAAATGAGCTTGATAGGTGGCGTGGCTTCGTACTGAGTCTAATTGTTATTGGTTAATTATGCATGGCAATTTCTGCACAGGTATTTCTTAAACTGAAGGCTTGCACACTGTAAAAACATTTTTTGCTGCCTCATTTTTAAGTTTAGTCAACTTGGCTATACAAGTCATTTCAACATAAAATTTTAAATCCTTAAAAAATAAACTAAGCTTTTTTTCCAACCATTTGTTAAAAGCTACAGCAACTCGAGACCAGTCAAGATTACAAAGAATAAGTTGAAATGATTAAACTGATTAAACATAAAAATTTTGGCAGCAAAGTTTTTTTTTTACAGTGCAGCGTTCTTTCAGTGTAATTTGTTGGTGACTTTTTTAAAATGTGTTCATGCAAGTGTAAATTTTCGGAAAATGCCAAATGTATGTTGTGTAACATTACGTTGTTTGTTTAATGTATGTTTTTACACAGATCAGCCCCTTCCCAAATATAAATCTGTCGAGATTTAAAAAGGCATTTTTAACAATTAATGTCATAATGTGAAACACGTACAACTAAGTCATAATGTGATATAAAATATTGTTATTTTTAACTCATGTTGGTCCAAACCTGCATTGCTGTTGTTTTTGCGTCAGACACAAAACCTTCACAGATCTTCTCCACACAACGATCATGGGCTGTCAATCTCCAGCAGTGATTTATGTCCAATGTGAAGCCATACGATAGCATTGCATCTTGAACGTACTTAAACTGAGTGTATATTTTTTTCACTAACAGTCTTCCACTGTGTTAATTGCGGCTGTGGCGCAGGTGTGACGTCGTGACATTTGGTGGTGTTGACGTCTAATCTATTTTTAGGTGAAGCTACGTTCAAGCGAAATATATCTTTGTCTTTCTAAACTTCTTTCTTTTTCTGCAGACATTGATGAATGCAGGGACAGAAATGATGAAGATCTCATGATCATTACTGTCTTAACTACATTGGTGGCTTCTACTGTTCCTGCCTCTGTGGATACCTGCTTCATTCTGATAACAGAACATGCAAAGGTAGCATTTCAGAACGTCCTGTCAGAAGCTGTCAGAACCCATTGAAGTCTATTAGAACTGAGACTGTTCTGACCGTCTGACCTGTAGTGGTGTCAATATGTGCCAGTGATGTTTAAACACCATTTAAATGTGGATCGTTAAGGCAAATCCTGAAGCTGGTAATACTCTGGAAAATGTTAATTAGTTAGTTAAGTTCATGTCACAACTAGAAATGTCATTATGTGTGTGTGCATGACTCTATCTATAATGTGTCCACATTTATATTCCTGGCAAACTCCTTAATGCTTAAGTTACAGCTCTTGTCAAATCTTGGCTCTAAATTGCATAGACGTTTTTGAAAGAAATCTTGCGCACTTGGATTATTTGGGATTAGTGGCAGAATTCGTAATTATAAAGCAGTAAATGAGGAGAACTCTTGTAGCAGGTTCATTTGAGTTTACATTGTTTAAGTCAGATGAAGCAAATTGACAATTTTGGCTTAGATGTAGCTAAATCTAGTAACTTTATCATGCTTTATGCTGCTGTAATGTGTTGGAATTACAGTTATGTACGTTGACACGTGCTTGAGTATGTCCAGGTCTTGTTTAAGGTTCTGCCTATTTGACAGTCAAACACATAAGCTTTTCTGCTTTCTGTTGCTCTAATTATATGCATTTGCAGGCAAGCATGTAATTCTTATAGCTGAGGGATTTTAAAGGGATACTTTAATCATAAATGGTATGAACTGTTGTGTAGTTTCTTGTTATTTTCCTATAACACAAATGGTTTGTTTTACACCCCAGCCTAGTCAATAATAAAACCACAGTAAACCCTTGAATACAATAAAGACATTTTGTTTAAATAAACTGACAAGTTTTGATGATATATTCTACAGCTCTGTTGGTGGTTCTAATCCTTGTCCCTTTATTTTGATTAAACATTTTGCACAACATTTTGTTTTTTTGTTTAACCAGCTAATGCAAATAGGCTATAACCAGTCTGTTTGTGCTAGACATAATCAATGTTATAATACAAACTTTAAGTCATAGATCCTATTTTACATTCATAGATCTGACAGTAGTTTTATTGATCCACAGTAGTGGATCAATAAAAGCTGGATCTTCTGACAGTTTTAGTGGTGTAAGGCCCCCAGTTTGTTTAAGTATCAGCTATTGTCTCCCTCTACTGGTCGTAACTGTAATGACATGACATCCGTGGTACCTACAGATGTTTACAGAACAGTAAAAGAGTTAAATTTCCTGGACAGGACAGATCTGCCTCATCTGTTAGGAACAGACAACGTATTTGGAAAAATGGACACTTTTTGTGTTTGGTGTGATAGATCTTTACGTTTTGATTGGTTTATTATCTCAGATCCCACCTATAAAAAAACATCTTACAATAACTGTGTCATGCAAAATCCACCAATCACATTTGAGAATCTCTTCCGTTATTCCATAATGTAAAATTAGTTTTTGTGAATTCTGTACATTCACCTGTTGTCACCTCGTTCTGTTTTAATAACCCTTTCCACAGGTTTGTTTAATAACCCTTTGCAGCAGGTTTGTACTCATTTCAGTTGCATATTCTCGTTTTACATTAGTCTCCTGATTATTGTCTACTGTTATCTGAAACTCACTCTGTTTAGCTTACAAAGACAGCATATCATTTATAAAATGTGATAAAGTAAGTCTGTACCTGTTTATATCATCAATTTAAGTGCCTTTAGACTATATTACACTACATAAAGCCTATTAGCAGACTTTGTTATATTATACATTAAATGCTGTTTAAAACTCTTATTAAGAGGCATTAAACATTGCTATAAGATGTGCCTTAGGAGTTTTAGTATTTGCACACATTAATGTAATTTGAATTCTACAAATATGTTGTTATTGAAATATTTGAGATGTTTTTCTTAATGTATTTACCTGAGGTATACTCTTATTATTAATACTTATGTTGCTGTCTGTAAACCTGTGTTTTGTACTGATGGATGATTACTTCCCCACTCTTGTCTGTAAGTAAATAAAATGTACTAGTACATTCTACAGTAAACAAAATGATTATATGATTATATTGTAATATATTGTGGTTATAAAAATCGTAAAAACAAATTGGAGTTTATCTTTCAGTCATTTAAATTTATTCCGTGGCATCTGTGATCATTGATAACTGATACTTATTTTTCTACAATAAATAAATGCACAAAGGAATCAGAAGACCAATTGAAACGAAGAAAGTTTGACATTTCATCTGTTTTATTGTCAAGGCTGAGCTCACATGCTCAGCCTCCAGTCAGAGTGCGAAAACAACAATATTTGTGTACATTATGCAAGCAGGAAGTGCGGCAATGCAGTAAATAATGACGTGCAACAGAAGCTATGAGCAAATTCTTCTCTGATTGGCTAATGGCTCGGATTACATCACAAAGGATCTTGAATGGATACTTCATCTCATAGGACAAATGCAGTTTGGGTGGAGATTATAAACGGTTGTGTTTAGGAGAAGTAAATAGACACAATAGTTTGGTCAGAGGATGAATGTTAAATCAATAATCATTGAGTAAGAGTTGTTAAGTGTGCAGATAATGTGGAGATTGTTCACTGGTTAGTGATTTGTGATGGCGGATGTGCTTTATCATGCGTATCTTCTACCTGCGACCTCCCCCTCTGTGCAAGAAAGAATACAGAAATACATATTGTTCCCATAACATTTTAAAACAATATTAATGTGTTAGTTCCATGTAAGCAAGTATTTCTTAAAGCGGCAACTTTCACCTCTCTACTGACATCTCTGTGCGAAGCATAAAATTGCAGGGTAATTGTGGGGTTATGTTGATGACAAGTTTAAAAACCACTGCTGTAAAAACAAATCTACAGTACTGATCTGTCATGCTCAATAACTGATTTTTGTTGTTTTTTTTTTTACCAAAAACGTATGGATTGCAACGTTAAAAATGTACTGTATATTCTTATGACATTTACATTATACAGATGATATATTGAGGTAATCACCCAAAATAAGTGTGATCCCTCACCTACCTGTTTGTTGGGGTGTGGTCAGGGGTGGAGTCTATCCTCGGCTGCTGGGAAGACGGCCCACTCCAATCCGGTCAATTGGAACACTAACTCGTCGTCGTGGCAGCTCAACCTTCCTGTAGGTATTACCACGAAGAAGTCAGTCAATTACTTTAGCTTACTGCATATTTATTTCCTAACCATGGAAGAGTCACACAGTTATGGAATAGTTTCGTGAGCTTTCATCTGGTTATCGGGACTGACGGCACATGGATTAGAGTGTTGAGATTTGATAATGCATGTCACAGATCTCTAACTGCTGTTCTTGGCTTCTGTCCGGATCTTATCGAGTGCTGAAGATTGTTTAGATAAGCACTTTGTCAGAGCCTCAGGCCCTGTTGAGATACACACTGTGTGTTCTGTACAGCAGGGGAGATTGAATCATTCACAGAGATAAAACGAGGATGATTCTGATCATTGACTGGAAGTCTAAAGCTCCAAACATCACAGCTGGACTGTTCCTGCCCGTAAATCGGTATCAGGCTCATGTTATGTCAGACTAAACCACAATCCACACCTCTGCGACTCCACCCAGGTAACATAAGTAACTTTAACCATGGGTTACAGACAAAACATTAATTTGCACTTAGTGAACTTAGAAACACATAAACACGCACATACAAAACTACCAAGCTGTGCGTAACAGGCTTTAGCCAATAAAAGAGGTGTATGTTTGAGCCACGTCCAATCAAAGCCACTGATGGTTCATCTTCAGTTCTGGATGTTCTATGTCATATCACTGTTGCTCTCTCTATCCCTCTCTCTATTTACCTCTGCTTGTTGCTGCTCTTGGGATCCATGGTGCTGATTGACAGCCGGTCAAGCGGCGTGTTGGATCCGGGGAAGCTCCGTTTCCTCTTGGGCTCGATGACATCATTCTCCAGTCGGACCAGCTGGTCAAGCAAGAGGAGTTTTGCTTTCACGGTTCCTGAAGTCTTCGGCTCGGTTTGGCCTCGCTGGACATGACGGTCCCCAACAACAGGTGTTTCCACATACTGTACCAGAAAGAGATGGAAATGTACGATTGAGTGCTGTGCTCTATTCCCAAAATGTGTCCCTGTTTCATAATGGAAAATCTAGATCCATTAGAGACAGGGTGACCCAGTGAGCCACTTCTAAGATGGGCAGGTAGCTCATCTTCATGTGAGGTTACCCTGCAAGGGAACCACACTGACTTTATAGAGTGTTCAGTTAGATGCTGGATTACCAGCTCTTATTAATACCAAATCCCACCAAGCTCAGAAAATCTTCTGTGAGTGTGTGGCCCTGGTATTCACTACGTTGTGGGAACCAACTTACATTTTAGGTCCAGAATGATCGATTTTAAAAATCTACAATAGTAGAAAGTTTTCTGTGATGTTAGATTTAGGTGTAGGGGGATAAAATATACAGTTATTTACAGTATAAAAACCATTATGTCTATGGAATATCCCCATAAAACATGAAAACCCTACTGTGTGTGTGTGTGTTTCTGAAGACAGTCAGTGTGCCTCACCAAAATATACCCCTATTCTCTCATATAACCCATGCATTGATCTTCCTATTACCTAGTGTATATGTGTGTGTCTGTGGACTCACCTCTGGTCTTTCCTGTGGTATATGAAGACCTTCAGTACTGCAGTGGAACAAGGTCAGCGTCAACAGAGCGGAGAGCAGCACGCATCCACAGCCCAACATCTACAATGCAAGCAATACCGGTATTGCCAAATTATAATGCACACATACACATACAAGCCAATACATATCTACCTATATACATTTCCAGCTTAAAATAAGGTAGGGCTCGTATAATTGTAACACGTGTGTTTTTATTCATTTATCCAGAATGTGTAGCCTAAAGCTTTGAAATTTAACGCTAGCAGACGTTTAAAAAACAAACAGTCACGCTTTTGTACAGTCAATTCTCAGCGTATTATCAAGTCACAGTGCATTATCAATCGAGGGCACACACACACACACACACGGCTTTAGCAGCGTGTTAAGTTACTGTGATACCGAGTGGTGTTTATATTCATCCAGACTCCATCTGTGAAAATACACTGTGACCGGGCGGGCCAGCAGTCGTGAGAGTGTGAGAATGCTTTTAACACACACCCTCTACACAAACACATGAACTCAGCCCGAACACACACTCTGACCTGCACCCCTACCTGTGTGTCCCCAAAACACACTCTTCACCAAACATCCTCGAGGTGGGACTGCATTAGATTCGCTCTTCAGCACATTTAATGTCTGACAGTGTGGGTGATTTAAAGTAATTATATTGCACATCTTCTCCAATGCTCAGCCATTTTTATTATTAATATTAAACTCAATTGGTTTTAATGCAGAAGGTTAGTCCTGCGTTTTGACTGCCCTCTGCTGGCAGGCTTGTCGCATTACAGCGCACCACCTACATTCTTTGGAAACGTTCTCTGAACGTTCTCTGAAGGTTCCAGCAAAGTAATCAAAGCGTTGCAGTCACGTTGGTGAAACGTTTCATAACGTTATATGTCATGCATATCAAAGACGTTCTTAAGTGGTTAGTGAAACGTTATATAAACGTTACAGAATTAAAGGCAACGTTTGAGTAACTTTCTTATAACCAAGCAATAACCTTAATGCAACGTCTAGAAACCGCTTAAAAAGCAACGTTTGCTTTTAAGCATGTTTGTTACCTGATGGAAACATTATAGAAACGTTCTTATAACCTAAAATTGTTAACTGGGGACTAATTAACTACACCTTATGTGTGAGCAGTGGATGTTTGTTATGAGAGCGAAATAATAACGCAAAATGCACACGGATTTATTAAAAATAACAATATAATTAAACGCAACATTGTTAATAATTGATATGATGAAAATCACAACAAACAACAATGTAAACTACGAGTGTTTATGGTTGCCAAGCAACGTCTGGTGGCGCATTAATATAACATTGAACCGGGGTGCGAACAGGCGTCCTTACGTTGTGCAATGTAAATTATAATATCTTAAAAGTTTTAAAGTGACTCTTAAAACATGCAACCTATGTAACATACTTTCTTCCTCATGCAGAAATGTATAAGAAAACTCCTTTAAGTTCCTTTAAAACTTTGGAGACTCATTTAAAACACGTCTTCCCCCTAAAAATTATTATTTTTATTAATAAAAATAATGATCTAGGTCAATTGACTTTTGCTTTGTCCTTTTGTGGTTCTGGCAAGCTTGATTTTGAAGTGGATGTTTTTTAATATTTGGAAGTGTTCGTATGTGTGACTAGTGCTTCAGGTCTGGTGAACTGAGCACCGACCTGCTCTCCTGCCTCACGACTGGAGAAATGCATTGTCCAGCAACATGGGCTAACTTTAGCATTTTCCGTCCCCAAAAATAAACAACTCCAGCCATCTCCCATTGCCCACATACACCCACTGGATACCCACACACACCTAAACACACACACTCTCAACGCTTCTCTGATATCAGATATGATTTCACACCTCTGTGCCACTATTGCAACGATGCAACATCAACAGGATGTGTCCAAAATCTTGTTCATCTACATGTAGCTCAAATAAATTCCTAGTCAAAAGACTTAAATAAAGTCCAGTAAACAGACGGTCCGTACCAATTGGCTAAATATATAGAACTGCAGCCATCCATGTTTAAATGCATTTCTGAAACCCCAGACAACTTTCAAACGTCTTCAAAATTCATCCCCAACACCTGCCGGGTCACCTTTCCACCCAAACATATGCAAACAGCCCTGTAGGAACACACAGGTAACTCTCCCTCTCTCTCACTCTCACAGGTTTCTTACCCTTAATCTGATTTTGTTTCAGTCACACGGGACGGACAGATGGACACTGTGCAGTTCCTGGAATTTCTCACGTTCTCCGCGTTTGCTGGTTCCTGCTGTTGTCTTTCCCCATTTTATAGGCTGTCGCCGGGAATCTCCACTCCAATCGGTGGCTGCGATTTCTCTGACATCACTTCTGCAGGTTTTCCACTGTGGCTCACCCTGGAGCTGATCTCTCATCCTCATTACCATTACAAACTAATAGCAACCCTTGGGATCAGCCGGTCAGATCTGTGTGTGTGTGTCATTGCCATTTGTTTCTATCTCTCTTTCTGTCTGTCTTTGTGTCTCTCTCTATTACAACCACATAGGCAAGAAAGTTCACATGGGATCTTTTTAATATCTCTATTGTTTCTCCTAGACAACAATGACAGAACAAATGGAAACATTGCTCAGGTCTCCTGCTGCTCAGATTTCAAGAACCCCATATGTCTCCCAAGGTGAGGTCTCAAAAATGTCTTAAGCTGTGCTCAGATTTGCCAATATACTAAAATCAGATACCACTATAAACTCAAGCATTTCTCATTAAATGAATCCAAGATTAAACTACCTGATCTGTAATTTTACAGTGATTTTAAAGCTGTGTACATTTACTGTATGTTAACAATAGTCTCATTGTGTCTCTTTCTAATTCTTTTGTTTAAAAAACATCTAATACAAAGTTGATACTTACATGAAACATCTGATATCTTCTCTGAGTCTCCTGAGCAATGAACGAGCAACAGCTGAGCAATAGAATATATCACATATATACCATACTGTATGAGGCCATATAATGATAGTAAGGCAACACCCAGCTAACAGGGAATGTTTTCAGAACGTTGGTTAACATTTTTCCAAAGTTCTCTGAAAGTTCTCTGAGTTATCAAAACATTCTTGCAGTAACATTAGTAGAACCGTTTTTTTTAACTTTATATATCATATATAGCAAAACCATTATCCTTAAGTAGTTAGTGAAACATCTGAGAAACATTACAGAAGAAATGTTTGAATAACGTTCTTATATCCACACTTATAGCTGAGTGTGTGTGCGTGTGTGAACTGCAGAGGAAAGGCTGATGGTTGCTGATGACAGTAACTAATGCTGTGACCTGTTTCTATCTTATAATTCACTCAACAAGTCTTAACTAGGTAAACAGTTAATCTCTGTATGTTTCTCTCTCTGAGATGGTTAGGTAGCATTATGTTGTGAAGAGTTCCCCAGCAGCATATCTGTTCTCACACTATATTTATCTCCACACACACACAGTGCCCATCTCTCTTTACTACCACTGTTAAATAAAGAGCCTGTCCACCACACTACAATTTCCACAGGGACCCTATGATGACACCCCCCAAAGATGAGACGTGCACAAATGCGTGTGCAGATAACATGATAATATAAAGCATAAACAAACAGCTATCAATTTTAGGCTGTAAGAACATTTCCTTTATTTGCATTAAGTAACAAAAATGTTAAAATGGTTGTTTTGAAAGTTCTAGGAACTTTCTAGTTCCAGTTTCCAAAAGGTCCCATTTTTGACATTGTATTAACATTATTTCTTGGTTATAAGAACGTTATTCAAATGTTCTTTTAATTCCGTAACATTTTTAAAGCATTCCACAAACTACTTAAGAATAATGTTTTATATATATATATATATGTGATATATAACAGTAATGATTTAATGTACCAGAGGAAATGTTCTCAAATATTACTCTTTAATGGCTCAGAAGATTCAAAAGAGTTCTTAATTATGCCTCATTTATGTATCGTCCTTTTCTTAGAAATTAGAAACAAATGGGATACAGTAAGAAGGCAGAGCTACACAGTTTGTGGAAAATGAATACAAGTGAAACTGTGGATAATGTAGCTCAGATTATTTAGTCCTGGAAGCATTAAATGAGAAATATTTGAGTTCATATTGACATCTCTGACTTTTAAATGTGGATTTTTTGGGAAATTTAAGTATTGTTGAGATCTCTTTTGAAACTCTACAGGAGCTCTTGAGAGGAGCGACACTGGGGTGTTTTTCTCAGAGGTAACAAATCAGAGAAGCAGAGGATAAATGCCAAAACGTCCATGTGTTCTCCTCAAGAACTTCTCCTCACATCTGTCTTGAAGATAATATTGAGATATCTCACTTGAGATGTCATTTGAAATTTTTCCTTTCTTTGGGGTACAAGAAGAAGATGAAGAGAATGCGAAATGCAGCACGGTATGTGAGAATAACAAAAACAATGAAAGGGAAACCTGTTTCTACACTTATTGAGATGTGAATCTGCAAAGTTCCGTTATCCAAAATCCTTTGGGTGAGGCCAGATTTGTGTGTATAGCGACCAGACTCAACACAACCTTTTTTTAACTATAATCGGACATGAAGATGTGTGTGTGCAAGATTGTATCTGTGTTTTTGGTTGCTCTATCTTCAAGTCTATCTGTTGGCAAGGTTCTTGTTGAGACTGCTCACTTACAACCAGCTGCATATGAAATGAAGAACATCTTTTTTATTGTAAATTACAGTTGCGTGTGTGCGTGCAACTGGATATCTCTTGTGACTCTGCCATTTACCGTTGTGTGGTGTCGGAAACGTCTCCATGACGATGCTCTTTTAAAAGAGGAAGACCGTCATGTCTGGCCCAGCTCTTAGGATCCCCATGCTCTCTTGAACATGATAGTTTTCACAGTGATCCAGATATTGCATGAGTATGTGTCCAACTTCCTTTTGTAGACGAACTGTATTTTAAAGAAGATGAACTATCTAATGTGCAGAATATGACGCTTACAGAAGAAATCTTTTAGCTCATGTCCAGCAGAGTGAACAGGAGGAATGTAATCATAATTGGTGTGTGAATTGTTTAAAACTTTTAAACTTTAAAACATAATTTTAAAGGAAATGTGTCTAATTTTCAATACTCCACTGGAATAAAAGTGGAGTATTGAAAATATTCCAGTTGGTAAAGGAGGCTTAAATTGAGCTACAAACTCCTTTTAAGTTTGTGTTAGTAAAAACAGTAAATTAGTTTAGTGTTGGTGTTTGCATTGTCATTTGTGGACGTCATGCTGTTGCATCTGTGAACTCCGTTTGACTTTTGCAGGTTTGTGACGACAGTGTGCGTGAGGAAGAGGTTAAGCAGCTCTCCTGCACCCCGTCCCAGTTCAGTCTTGGCCCATGTAGTGTCCATTCAGAGCAACGGAGGCTTTCCTCACTGTGAAAACACACCTGGCCTAATAATGACCCTACTAATACAACAATAACGTCGAGTAATGTCAGAATAATGTCGGAAAATACAGACAGCGCTCCCGGTCCCCCTGCTTGTCATTAATGGGACTCTCTCCCCTGATGATGTCATCTGTCCCACCTGCCATTGCAAAGCAGGACTTCCGTGAGCACCAAGGAGACGGGGGGGTCACGGGGTCGACCACTTAGCAATCGCGTGAAAGAGACGCTAAGAGTAGCCAAGCTAGTCACTGAAGTGATGTTCTTTCTGCACATATAAACATACTCATGGTAGCCCAAGGTGGAAAAAGTGACAGTGATTTACAGAGTGTGCCCATGCCCGTATGGTTACGTGCTATGCTAAGCATGTAAAGGTAGCTCTCTCTCTTAGCTTTTACCCTGTGGCTCTTCGCGGTGTTGATTTAGTGGCTTGATCCTAATCTCTTTTGAAATGTCAATTTTTACGTAATCAAAACACCATCTATATTTAGTTTCCTGCAGGCAAGTCATTATGTTTTATGTGCTACGCTTGATAGCATAGCCGGACACCCTCACTCTGACATAACCTCAGCTTTTAAAACTATTAGGAGTCGCTTGGATTCGCTATTTAGCAAAGTTGTACGAAAGGGCTCAGGGCAGCTTCGGTATAATTGAGTCACATTTCAAAGCAAATTTCTCTCAAAGTTCAGGCTGTAATTGTGGCAATTGACAGGATGTTAGTGCTAATGCAGCTTGCTGGTTTCTATGGTAATTCTGCCCATGTGTTTACAATCACAGAGATTGTCTTTTGTTGTCCCCGAGTTCAATTAGAGTTTTTAAAAAAAATCCTGGGATGCATTTATGGGATTCTTTCCTAAATATGCTGTTTTCATCCATGTTTTCTCAGTAACGTTCTTTCAAGAACTGATGCTAGAGGTGTGCGTGTATATATTAAGCATATATTATGAATAAATTTGTACCCAAAAGTCAGAAAAACCTCCTATTGGGTCCTCATTTGTTAAGATATATAGAAAAAGGAAAACCGTAAAATATAGTAAATAAACAAAAAAATATAGTAAATAAACATTTTTTATATTGTTGTGTGTTTTAAGGTTAGGTTATGATGTTTATAACTAGCTGTGTCTGAAAACAATAGAAGTTGATGGAATGTTGCCATTCAGATAAGTAAATAAGTGTGTATGTGTGTGAGTGATAGCGAGAGGTGAATTAAAGTGGTGCGCAGCTGTGCGGACCTCCGAGACTCTAAGAGTGAAACCTGATCGGATGAGAAGTTCAGACTGAAGACGAAACACTGTAGTGTATGGGTGCAGAAAAGGAGAGACCGAGGGCTCTTTTTTCAGTCTGCAGATACAGTGAGATAGTTTTCTCAGGCTGTTGTTTTAGCCACTGAGAGAAAAACCATGTGTGTATTTTTCCATCTTTGTGCGAGAAGACCCTGAGAAAAGAAAATCTCACTCTTCATCTTGTATCATCGTATGATAGGCTTTATGATTTGGCAGATTACATGTTTCTGTGCACCTGTCAACATCACAAGATACAAGAAAACTATTTTCAGTTAGATGCTTGAAATTAAAGATGATTTGCTAGAGAAATAAATGGTTACAAATATAGATGGGCTAAACTACCCAGCTAAAAGTTTTAGGTTGTAAGGTTTCCTTTCTATTAAGTAACAAAAACGTAAAAATGTCATTGTGAATGTTCTAGAAAGTTCTAAACATCCAGTTTTTAGATGTTGTATTAATGTTATTGCTTGGTTGCAAGTACGTTATTCAAACATTTTTTAATTGTCATGTTTTTAAAACGTATAACTAACAACTTAAGAATAACATCTTTGATATACATATGTTAAAAACATGTTCTGCTAATGTGACTGCAAGAACTTTTTTGAGAACTTTTAGAGAACATTAGCCAACAGTCCAAGAATGTTGCTTGTTAGCTTGCTAGTACTTATGGTTTTATTTCATCATGAGCTGTTGGTGGCCAACCTGAACTCATAGTCACTTGCGCTAAACCACCAGAGTCCACCTCACAGAGAGAGAGAGAAATGATGATGACAATCGTCACCTTGGAAACGGGCAGCGGTTACCCTAAACTTCCTTTCCACCCACCTCCCGGCTCCTTCTCTTTCACTTCTCTGGAGGAAATTGGGGTTACGCTCTCACCAGTGGGCCAAATCTAAAGTTTCCCCACATTTATTCTGAGAAAAAAGCAAAGCCAGAAGAATCCCTCAGGTTACCGAGAGAACGGCAGAGGAAAGACTGGAGAGACAGACGTGGAAGGGCAAAGACAGCAACAGATGAGGAACATGGAACAGCAGAAGGTCAATAATACAAAACACTTTTCATTTGTGTCCCTTGTATATAAATTCATAAGAAAATAACTTTAACAATGAACTTTAATAACGATTAGCTGATGCCAACATCTAGTTAAGAATGTAACAATGTTAATATAAACATTTTTGACAATGAAGACTTGTTTATTTTTGTCGATAGACAAAAAGCATCTTGCTGGTTTACATTTATGCATTTGACAGACACTTTCAAAGCAACTTACAGTTCATTTAAGTTTTGCATTTTATCAGTACGTGCACTCCCCTTGGATTCAAACCCAGAACCTTAAATGCAATGCTCTACAAACTGAGCTACAGGAGTACAGTTTAGTTAACATGAAGTCATAATTAACAATACTCCTCCAGCGTTTATGAATCTTAATTCATGTTAATTTCAATGTTTATTTACTAATACTTTCTAAAATCACAAAGATGAATGTGTTAACAATAGTTAATGCACAATAACCTACCATAAACAAACAATGAGCAATTGTATTTGCATTAACTAACATCAACAAAGATGAACAAATGCAGTAAAAATATATTTTTCATTGTTAGTTCATCGTGCTAGCTAATACATTAACTGATGTTAACAAATGGAACCTTATTGTAAAGTGTTACCAAAAAAAATCACCTCATTAAACTGGAAAGGAAAACTGTGAAATGACCCTAGAGTTGAAGAACGAGAATAATCGAAAAGAGTGAAAGAGAGCGATCTGAGGTGTGGGCTGAGGATCGTAGAGTCACTGAGGCGTGTGATTGCGCTCATTGTTGAGTAAACATCAGCTGACAAGGAAAACATGAGCGCTTCCTCTTTCCCAGAAGCCCACTGGGGCTCCTTAAAAAACACGGACGGGCCTCAGCGTGTGTCGCTACAAGACCCGTCAGAGGCCTCGGTTATGAGTAGAGCTCTGCAATAAAGAAGTGCACTTGATCTGCCGCGGGCTCTTGTTGGAATGAACATACACATGGTTTCAAACAAGCTGTAGAAAAATAAGCCCGCTCCTGTAATTTTACTGCCGCAACACTAATGACAGGAAACAAGATTACAGCTGAAGTGATAATGATAGACAGATTACATTGGACAAAGATAACAGATATCATAACAGGCAGAATGGTGAGATTATGGCATCATAAAAAGATAACAGCTGTGGTGATTATGAAGACGAGGTGGCAGAGATCAGAATGGGTTAGTGAATAATTAGTGGCATTCAAAATCCTGTTTAATATTATTCAGCATTAACGTAAAGATGAAGATTACATAAATGAGCGAAGATTATTTACATTTGAATACTGTTTTTTAATGATTACACTTCAGTTTGTTCATGGATGCTATGATTTGTTGTGCTAAAACTTGCAGTTAGGGTATGGTGAGGTACAATACATAATCCCAAAAGGAAAATTTGTCTTGGGCACAAGAAGAAACAGCGCCCAGTGTATCAAATAAATCATAACACACCTCGCCACATGTAACACGTGCATAAACACATACATGCGTTTTGTTTCCGCTCAAGACAAAGCCACACAACTCGCATTGTGACGTAATAATTGTGATGTAATAATTTTTCAGAAAACAATACCATAGTAACTTTGTCACTTAAAACACTTTAGCAACTTAGCAGAATATTTTTGCGTCCAGTTTTGGATGGGCAAGACGAGCGTCACAGTTAGAACATATAAATATCTAGCTGTTAAAGTGATTATGTGTGGCGTTTGTGTCTTAAACATGTGCTTCAGTTTTAGATGGTCCGTGAGCTGACTTCCTGTTGACTCTTCAGTGCAGAGACAGATTTGCATTGCAAACAGTGTGAGGCTGCAGGGCAGCTGTCTGAATCTTAGCCACAATCAGCTGTAAACAGACACATCCTATCATTCATGAAGCGTGTTAAACGCTCACCTCTGCCAGTCACTCTCTCTCACACGCACACCACACAAATGGTTTTTCACCAAGTACGACATGTTCCTGGATCAGCGTTGTTGTTCATCCTGGAACAACATGTCTGTTAACCAATCAGATTGTAGGATTAGGTTTACTGTAGATTTAGGGGATTGCATACCATTCTTATCAACCTGTTGTTTCCTTCTGATTTTAGGGGTCACCCAGCTAACACATTTAGGTTGTAAGAATGTTTCCCCAACGTTTCCATGAAGCGTTAAGTGTTGTTTTGAAAGCTCTAGGAACATCTAGTTTTTTAGATGTCGTATTAGACATTTTGGATGTTATCGCTTGTTTATAATAACATTATTCAGACTTTTTTTATTCTTTAATGTTTCAAAACCGTTCTTCTAACTACTCAATAATAACGTTTTTGATAAATGATACATAACCTTAATGAAGCCTTTTACGTGTTTTTGTAAGAACGTTTTGGATAACTTGGAGGGAAGAGCCAACCTTAGCCAACGTTCTGAGAACGTTCCTGGTTAGCTGGACATGCCCATTTCCTTAAGACGGCATGCCACTAGAAACAAAATTCACAAAGTTCATATTAAAGTGTATAACATATAGTCTAAAGGCACGTTCACACATAATGGATTGTGTCGCTAGAAAATGATGCATGATATCCTTCAATATGCAGATAAACAAGAGCACTTGGCGCCCCCTTGTGGTTGTATATATAAGTGTGCCTGCACATCTGAACGTGACAAATAATTTATTATTTATTAGCACTGTGATTATTTTAAAACAGGTTTTATTTTTAAAACGATTGTTTATTTTAATTGTAGTTTTATCTCGTCTTTTGGACACACAGCGATTTTCCACCAGCAGATGGCGCTCCATCGTCGCAGACTTGCGGCATTTCATTCACGTTGCGGGCGTGTGTACGCGAGCGTGTGCTGGGACGGATTCCCACACACTTTGTAAAAGGCTTGTTATTTCTGGATGGGTTTCTTTCTTCTTTTAAATCTTTTTTTGTGCCTTCTCTTTCTCATGTCACCCCTTCAGGCTTGGCCTCAGTCCAGATCTTTGAAGCAGGCACACTTGGTGTCCAAGACACACACACACACACACACACACACACACACACTTGCATATAGTGTCCAGATTATGTTACACACTTAAATGCACACGCACACTATAGGGAAGACCTGGTGCACACATAAGCAAACATTAACACACACACAATGCATTGTCCAGGTTTTGTTACACAATAACAGTAACACACACACTGAGTCTCTGGAATTTAATGTGGGTTCTACACACACGTGTGTTACTAAAGCGGTTTTATCAATGTGTGTTTCTGTTTTTGTGTTTTTAAGCGATGAAAAGAAAAAGCAACATGGTCTTTCGTGTTAATTGGTGTGCAAATGGCTATGCTTGCTCATTGAGTTGTGAATATTTTGTAATTTATGGTGGTATTGGTGCCATTAAATGGCTGTTTTATTATTCTGGTGCAATACCTAAATGGGTAGCCGATGAGGAGTAGATCTTGAGGAAGCCTTCCATAAGAAATCAAAATGTCAGATGAGATCTCTTTAATGAGAAATCATATAGGTCAAATTGAGTTTTAGATCTCGACAATGTCTCAAACTGTGTTCAGGTGTTCCAAGATACCAAAGTTTGCCGTAAAAAGTCCAAGATTTTTAAAAAGCGCTCAAATATTTCCAGATTAAGTGTTTTAGGAATTTAAGGAGAACCTCTGAGACAGATCGAGCTATGAAAGAGCAACCTCTGAGCAATAGCATTTTTCTGTGGGTCAACAGTGTGAAGTTGCCCGAGTCTTCATTTAAAGGAAGGGCTGGCTGAAATTTGGACTGGTTTGGGGTCTCATTATGGACTGGAGAGGGGGTTATTTCATGGGTAATGGGGGGTGCTGCTGGGGTCCATGCCAGGGCCCCCTCGAAGCAAGAAGTGCACAACAAGCAGGAGCTCTGATTGGACAATAGGGTCATCATCCGAGCGATGCTGACAGCCGGCGAACAGCCACACACAAACTCTCTCTTACTTTCTAGAGCTCTGTTTCTTATATAACATATATAAATCATAAACACATCCAGCTTTATTATAACATTAACTGCCAAACACTTTCACACAAAATATCAGTTTGATTTTCTGAACGATAACTGATGCCGCAAGAACCATCTGTAAAAGCACCTGTTCTTTAGGGTGTAAAGGGTTAAATGCATACACGCATACAAACAAACAAAAACGAAAAAGAAAAAAGAAACTTCCAGAAACACTTAATTTGCAGAAAACATTCAACCTTTACATGAATTCTGCATGTTTGTGTGTTTGTTTGGACAGAGAGCGTGAGAGGAGGGGCATGTACGGGGACCAAACACAGACCCCCTCAAAAGACCCCCAAAAGTTTGAACTCTCTCAACTTCCAGCCCCCATCCCTTCCATTATATCTCCAACACACTTCTACACACACATACACACTCATATACAATTAAAAAATTAATTTTGTCTCGGGTCTATAGTGCAAAAATGATCCAGTCGCACCCAGCAAAGCAAATACTAACCAATACTAACCCACATAACCCAAAAACATGCAGGTACAGTAAACAAACAGAGAACCCCACATGATAGTGTTTCACCCTATTTGATCATCTTTGCTCACCTTTCAGGTCATGACCTGCAGTATTTCCCTCACTAAATGTACTCCTCCTTTATCTTCATCTCTCAATAAAAGAGGCCACTTTAAACTGTCAGGGCATTCATTACCCATCAGACATCTAAATTCCCAACAATTAGGGTGCGGTCACACAACACTTTGTTCTCCATTCACTTCCATTCATATGTATACAAACGCAGGAGAGCAGAAACGTATTGGCATATGCAAAGAAGTTTCGCCTTGCGGTGCATACCAGAGTTCGGATTTGTTGACCTTTGACCTGTGAATTTATAGGGGGAAAAATGGCCTCTTGGCCTAAATGCTGAATGGTTTAAATGCTGAACGTTTCGGTGTTTGGTGGGAAAATTGACAAGACGGTATATTTTAATGTTTTAAATTGATCGCCTGGTATTTATGATTTATTTAAAAACAGATATCTGTATGACGTTACATCCTTTGGCTCGTATTTATTACAATTTCAATCGCAAAAATAAGTTATTTAAATCCATAAATAACATATTGACAATTTGTTCTGCGCTCTGTGCTACTCAAAACATTGTTGTGTTATGTCAACAAATCATTGCAATATATGATCCATAAAAGGTGTAATCCAAGACTCGAGAATTAGTTTCATATTTCAAACATCAGGGTGGAGTTGCTGACAGAAGTGCTGTGTAGAATAATTGTTATTTGGAATCGTTCATTAACGGTTGTGGACGTCACATCGAAATCCTCACTTCCAGTTCTGCTGCATAGCAGTTGTGCTCCATATCAACACACATACAGAGAGTTCAGAGTTTAGAAAAAGATGAAGAAAAAGAGGGTTTGTGTGCGATAAATGGATGCTCTTGGAAGACAGGATTAGAAAGACGAGACAATTAAACCTGTCTTCTCCCTCCTCCTGCCAGGACACACGACTCTGCAGCGTTTGTTTAGCTTTAATGTTTAATGTTCTGTACAAGTGTGTGGGATTTACAAACTGTCAATTATAAGATCATGTTTTCTCCCAGACTTTCAATGCACGCGGTCTGAAATCTTTTGTGATGTCGGATTATCTGATTGATATATCTCACTGAAAAGGATTTCTTTTAAATACTCTCTTTTTTCTGTCATCAGGTCTTAGAGACACTCCCGCGCATCAGATTGTCCCAAGAACTTCTGAGACGGTACGTACAGTGTACGCACATGCATACACACACGTAGCAGCAAAACATGCAACCACCCAGCTAAAAAATTACGTTGTAAGAACATTTCCCTAACATTCCATTAAGTGTTCCTGTAGCTCAATTGGTAGAGCATTGTGTTAGCAGCGCAAAGGTTGTGTGTTTGATTTCCAGGGAACACGAGTACTGATCAGATGTATACCTTGAATACACTGTGAGTCGCTTTGGATAAAAGCATCTGCCAAATGAATAAATGTAACTAAAACGCTAGAATTTTTTTTTTGAATATTCTGGGAATGTTTTCTGTTTATGATAATGGAAAACTTTCAAAGAATGTTATCCAACGATCTGAGAGCGTTGCCTGTTAGCTCTAATTTTTATAGCTGAGACTTAGATCTAGACTTTTTGTGTTGTATTAGAAGGCCCAAACAGGCCTGGTGTTGGCAAACGCTATTGGCTGTGCATTGAGATATTAAGTAATGAGGAATGTTTGATAACACTTTGAATTTAATGAAACATTGTAACAATATCCTTTTAAAGGTGAATAATAGCAGTTCTGAGAGCAGATTTGAGAGAGTTTATCAGATTCTTTTTAGGATTAGAGCACTGTAGCACAGTTAAAAATCCTTACAGACCCACAACCACAGAGAAAGAACATCAAATCTTACAGCTAATCTGCTAGGCAAATCCCAGTGAACAATTTTAGGTTGTAAGAACGTTTACCTGACATTTTAGCCATTAAGAAACAAAAACGTTCAAATGTTATTTTAAATATTCTAGGAACGTTCAAAACATCCAGAACATTCCCTGTTGGCTGGGGAGGTGGAATGAAATTGCCCATATTTCACACTGACCTGCTCTAATAACCGTCACTGTTGTACATTGTGCTCCTTCAGGTTTTCTGTTTTATCATTGGAGAGCTTTTCCCTTTTTTGTTATTAAATAATGGTGAGGTTTAGGGCGTCATGGACCAGTTTTTTAAAGGGGCACCAGCATCAGTCCTGGCTCACTTTGCACCCTAGGTGAGATAATAATTTTATGGCATGACTTAAGAAAACAGAAGCTTTTTTTTTGCAACTCTGTAGCTGTATTTGTTAGTGGTAAGTTGTTGATGGTATTTTTTAGTCTGACAGGCAAAGGGCCCGACATCCACTAACGGCCAGATCTGGGATGTAGCTACTGGATTAAAAGGTTGGAACAATTCTAGGGGCCCAAAGTTGCAGAGGGGCCCCACAACAGTACTGTAGTTTTATTGTGAGGGGCAATTTATAGCCAAAGGGCCCAGAATTTCTGAAATTCACAGCTCTGTACTTTTTTACTCTTTTTTTTTTTTTTATTGTAAGTTGCATTTAAAATCCACTTGGCTCAAAATGTCTGGCTGGGCAGGATGTTTCTGGTGACATGACCTCAGATGAGGAACACTATAACCTAAACACACACGCTGGCACACACCCCAAGAAATGGATTAAAGACAAAGACATCACTTTGGTCGCGCTCTGCTGCCTGCCAGGCTTTCAGGAACGTTTCCATTTCTTACGCTCTGTTTCTCCTGTAAAACACTTTGTCTAGCAGAAATTTCAACCTGCAACTTCCCTCTCCTCGCTCTGTCACATGATCTACCAGGCAGCCAATCAGAAGCCGAGAAGGGGATTAGGTCACAGATGGGCGTTGGGCCCATTGTGTTTGAGGGGAACTGAGTGGGCGAGCGGAGGTGTTGTCGGGCGCTGGGTGTCACCTGAGATCAGGTGTGCTCTCAGTGAAGTTTATGTTGTAGGTGCCAGACTGCGGGAGGGTGTTGGGCATTCCTTCATAATGATCATCTAATAGTTTCATTAGAATAAAGAGGAGAAATGAAACACAAGCATATAATCAGAGGCAGCGCTCGAGGGTGGATTATGTTTCAGTAATCTTTCCTCGCATTCCTCACTCAAACACACAGCCTACACACATCTATACCTGCCGGAAGTGAGCAATTACATTATACAAGAAAGGTTACGTGAGTTTTTTTCAGATACAAAATCCCTTTTTATGTTTTATACAAGTGTGTTGTTATGCAGTGACCTTTGCGGGTTGATTAGGTACAAGTTTATTGAAGAATATGAAAATTGCGTATGATTGTATACTGGCAATGCTGGAAATGCTGCATTATGTCTGTATATCTTGTCTGAGATTAGTAATTTGATTCCCTAAGGGTAAATGTGTTTAATTGGCATGCTTTAATCTCTTTCATTTTCACTGTTTAATGAACTTAATCTTTAGGATATAACATACACAAGCACCAGCAAAACAGGTTAGTTTGTTTTTACATGCATTAGTTACTGAAATGATGTGTTCCTTAAATAATCAGTGAATTTTCAAGATTCCAATATGGGAATATTTTCTTTTCTGACATCACCCAAAAATTCCAAAGGAAAAAGTCTTGCAGATGCAGAGCAAAGACAATGTGTCATAATATTTTGAGAGTCCCCATGACACATAACCCATCATGCCAGACTTCATGTAACTTTTATGTAAAGCATAAAACTTATGTAAAACTTTTATGTTTACACTAGATAAATTTGCATTTAAAAATGTGTGGGTAGAGTATATTATTTACACAGTAAAGACAAGCAAATACATATAATATATAAAGTAACTCAGATAGGAATGTATGTTTAAATTGCCAAACACAAAACTACCTGCAATCATGAGGACCTTTGTTGAACTTGAATTTAATTTTGCACAATAAAATACTGCTTTTCTGCACTGCCGATTTGCTGTGTTGAAATGATTGGAACTACGAATGAGAATTCATCTCCTGTACTGGTTGAAATAAGTAAAACTGACGTTTACTATGGCACAAATCTGGAAGCCATCTGCCACACATCCAAGTCATGACAAAATGGGTTCAGAATTCAGTACAGATGAAGTCAGCTGGCATTTAGCAAGTACAGGGCTGGCAGTGGGAAAACAAGTTGGACCATTAAACGGATGTTAGCCAGGCAAAGAGATGCCGCTTGGCGGTAATTTCATCTACAAAGCGGCATGTTCTGTCTGCGAGGGGGGGCTACATATATCCCGCCGAAACCAATATGGTCCTGGTCATGCCACACAAAAGGACCCCTGCTTAGGGCTGCCCTACATGTGCCTGCAGTGAGGGAAGGGGCGTTGGAGACCGGACCGGAACGTGGGCTGCCACGGCGGGCGGGGATGCAGGAGAGAGCCCTGGGCTTAATTGGCAGCGTGTGCTCTGTTGGAAATCATTGTTCAGGTAAAAGAGGCTTAGAATCACAGCGTGCTAACAGCGCGCCGAGTCAGCTTTGACACGCGTATGGAAGGTAATCGCGAAGGGAGGGGGTCAGTTTTCTCTGAAGGAGGGGGCAGGTAATAATAAGATAGAGTGAAGTGGGGAGGTGAAGGAGGAACCCCCATGAAGAAGTCATGGGCCCTGTTGACTTTGTTTTGACTTTATATCGACCTGTGATTTCCAGTTAATTGGCCCTTCAGTTCTGAAGGCCCTCAGCTCACAGGCGACCAGTCACTATACAGTGTGTTCTGTTACTCACAGCAAGTTTTATATTATGATAGTTATGTATTGCAGCATTAAGTCACAGTGATGATATAAGAGATTTAAAATTTCAGTTCTCATTTTTGTAGACATTATTTCAGGGGATGTGAGCATCTTCTTGAACATTTTAAATTGTTTTATGGTCTTCAGTGTTTATTGGTGGTGAGTTGTACGACCCATCAGCTGCATATAAGAACGTCTGGGCCCTAACACACACACACAAATTGGGTTTTCAAGTCTTATGGGAACATTCCATAGAAGTAATGTTTTTATATTATACTACACTAATTGTATATTCTGTCTCCCTACACCAACTCTACCCCCAAACCTAACCATCACAGAAAAACTTTCCACTATTTTAGATGTTCAAAATCATTCTGTATGAGTTATAAGCTTGTTTCCTCGTGGGGACCTAAAAATGTCTCCACAAGGTCAAAGTTTACTGGTATTTTTATACTTGTGGGGACATTTGGTCCCTATAATGTAGTAAATACCATGACCACACACACAAACAAACAAACAAACAAACATTTAGCCTTAGCATTATTTAGACCAGCTTAGCTACCACTTAACATATCTGACAGGTTGTAAGTCCCCATGAGTCCAGTTTGTTGGCCAACAAATCCTGAGCAGCAGTGGCTGGTTATTAGAGCCCTCTGTGGGGGGGCTGCACAGGAAAAAAGGCCCGGACTGAGAGACAGCTGGCCCGGGGCAGAGGGGTTAGACGCCCAGGTATCTCCACCTGTACCGTCATCAACCCTGAGAGAAGGCAATTAATTGTCCAACTGTCTGGGAGGGAGAGAGGGGTGTGTACACGGGGGTCAGATGGTACAGAACAAATGTGTGTGTATGGAAAATGGGGGAGTGAGTTATAATTTCTGAGGTGTCTGGTGTAGAGATTGAAGAGATTGTTCATGCACTTCAGTTGTGTGTCACAGAAGTTAAGAGACTCGTGTTTCTGATTAAGCAAGCAGGGGTCTCTGCTTGTGAGGGACATGGTCAAGTGTTTTAGCCCCTCTGACCCTCCTTTTCACTCCCACTGTCTACACTGAACCCCCCCACACACCCTCTGTGCTGCCATTCATGTTTTTTATTAATCTATCAGACAACTTTAAAGTGCTGCGCTCCGACAAATTTTCACTACATCACACATGGCAGAGAAAGTTCCATCATTGCTCTGAAAAGTAGGAGTGAATCTGACATTATTTTGAAACTTAATAATAATATTAATTTAAATGTTTAATGAACAGTGGGGTCTTTAATCATAATCCTGTCGCCTCTATTTTATAAGCTGTCTGTCTGTGCATTACAGGGATTGTAAGATTAGTTGCATTACTTTTTCCACTGGACCAAAGAACACCTGTTACCTAAGGTAAAATCATTGCCTTTCATGGCTTATTACTTTATTAAATGTCCTACATGTATTTCATATTCTCACATTAGCAGTTCAGATCATCAGGCAAAATTATAGTTGGTTGGTTAGTTAGTAAGTTTGTGTAACTCAGTTGTAGAACATTCCACTAGAAGATTGTGGTTTCTAGTCTAAGTCTAAGTTAGCACACAAACTGATAAAATATATACCATGAATGCACTCCAAGTCACTTCGGATAAAAGCATTTACCAAACAAAATGTACAAATCATATTACACAATCAGCAATTACTGATAAAATTTCATGAACGTTGTCTGATCTCAAACTGTCAGATTCAGTTTCTGTTTGGCAGCCAGCCGAATAACAAACAATCAGAGGAAGAGATCTACAGCAGCAGCACAGGAAAATCAGACCTGTCAACAAACAAAATGTCAGACCTCCAAAAAAACTGCTCTGCCAACAGACAGATTGATAAACAGTCAGACCAGATGACAGCTAGAAAAGAGGCAGTTTAATAGAGGAGGAGGAGAGTGACAAACTACCATTCATGTCATAATGAGGCACCTGACAACAGTGCCGCTCTTAATTACCCAAGCTGCCACCTCTGAGTTGAGTTAGCACATAGAGGGGTGCACACACACACACACACACACTTATTCCACTACATACACTTAAACCCATAGTCATCTTATGGTCTTTATTTTTACTAAATGCTCTTTCTATTTCATTATATATTTAGGGCATTATACCAGTTTTACTGTGTCTTCAGATATGAATAGCTGTTACTTCTCCATCTCTTTGTGGTTTGAGGACATGCGTCCTGTAGCAGCACTCACATCAAACATAAAGTAAGTAAATCTATCACTTCTGATGCAGGTTCACTGCACGGCTGCGCACAGCGATGCTCTAATGGTAAAGATCTATGTAAGCTTTACATTGGGTACCTGAAAACCTTTTACAGCCAGGATTACAACACTCAATGCATTGGTGATCTGATCACACTTAACATTATTGATCTGAACACTGTTGCATTAATCTGAAGATGCTCAACATTAGGGATTCAGTGATCTGAACACTTTCAACTTCAGTGATTAATAAACACGTAACGTTAATGATTCACACATTTTAAAGATTGTATGTTTGCATGGGAAGTTTTACAAAGTTTTAAAAACTATAACAATTTTCTTTCTTTTCTCAGTACCATGCATCTTTTAACCCATATGCATTGTATTTAGTGTTAATAATGTGATTAAAGTAGAGGAGGTGAGCGAGAATAGGAGATCTCCCCTGTGATTGGTCAGACAGGATGTGCAGAGGTTTCAGATGAAACGACTGAGAGCTCTGCAATCTTTCATTGGCAGTTATAGTGTACTGAATTAAACACTAACACTGAATCTCCCCCCTCACCTCCTCTTCTCCTCTCTTTGCTCCCGGAAGCCCGGACAAAGTCATTCTAAAACCCTGCAATTACTGCCTGTGCACCCCCCACCGCCCCACAGGTTTGTTTCACCGTATTAGCGAGAAGCTAATGATATTTTCATCATTGTTAGCTTTAACAAATATTTTTGACATTGTTAGATTTAAAGTAAACATGATTTGACCAGTTTATAATCGAGTGGGTAGTGAGTATTACCACCTAAATGTTTCAGTCTCACAACTGTAGACAAACCTGTACACACACACACACACACACACACACACACACACCTGTTTCCTGACTGTTATGGCTTTTATGCTGTGCAAACTATATATTTTATTCCTTAACCATTTTTACATTTTAAATAAGCATCATTTAGCATGTAAAAATCAGTTTCCATCGTGGGGACTGCTGGCTGGTCCCCACAATGTAGGTGTGTGTGACCTTTAACATTTGGTTCTTTGCTTTGTCATTACTGTACTGACAAAGTTGACAATTCCTGCATACGAGTGTTGTAATCCATGTTTGTTTTATGGATTGTTTTGTATATTTTACTTGAGTGATAGTGGGTTGCATGAGAGAACGACAAAGCTATCAGGTTTTAGAAGACAAGGAAGAGTTTGAGGTTTGAAGTTTACACGAGGAAATCAAACGTGCTGTTGTCTGTTGAGAGGAGGTACAATAATGTCACTTTGTCCACATTATCTGTGTCTAATCTCACTTATCCACCTATTCACACACACACACACAACGGCCCCACTTTTACCTTCCTCCCAAACCCCACAGCTAGTACGAGTTGTAAACGTCTTTATCTCTAGTTAATCTTACATTAGTATGACAATAGAGGTGGAAAAAATCACAAATGTCCCAATAAACACTGCATTTAAAGACACGTTTTGCAACACATACACTGATTACATAACCGAAATGAAGATGTGACTCTACAGCAGTGATGTTTAGGAGGTGATGTTGAAGGAGAGTGTGTTCTGTACATCCAGTGGGAATAGAGTGCAGGGACTAAAATATTAACCATAACTTCTAGTGTCAATGAACAACGAGCGATTTTCTCTGGTTCTCACTAGCAAATGCTCAATATTTTTACTATTATGTCATTAACTTGACCAGTTTAATAACTTATACCAGCATAATAGTTTTGCAATCTATTTTTCCACTTAAATTAACTTCTTAACTAACCACTGTAAAGAACCAAAGTATTTCAAAGACATAGTTCACCCAGTAAAGGTACTGAGGAAGATATTTTGAGAAATGTCTCAGTGGTTTTGTCTTCATACGGTACAATTCAAAGGGTGCCACTATTGTTTGGTTACCAACATACTTCAAAATATCTTCTTTTGTGTTCCTCAGGAGCAAAAACATAATGGGAAACATTCTGCAAGAACGTTTGGAATGACATGATGGAAATGATGGAAGAATTGGGGTGAACTTTCTCTTTCAGTAATTAAAAAGATGTTGGCATATACCTGTTTTTCAAGCACAGATGACTGGCTACAATCTAACCAATGGCTCTGAAATAGTATAAAGAACATCAGTATGAAGTTAAAACAATATTAATGTGATTATTAAAGTATAGGTATGATTAGTCTTATTAACATTCAGTATTGTTAACAGTTAACACAGCTGCATCCCATCAAGCCTTACAACTTTGTCCAAAGTTCAGAAACATCAAAATGATCATCTTTCCATACTTTCTGAAACACTAAAACAACGTTAATGTGTCACCCGGTGGTATGCGCTCTTCATTTAACTCCGAGAAGGGGTCATGCACATGTCTACCTACTAACTCGTTTGCTTAAATGAATTCGTCATGTTTCTGAACAATCGGTGGAGTAATTACACATTAACCAACAGGACAGAGCGCCGAGGAGCCCGCAACATCTCCATCTCAAACGCTTGTGCGCACAAATCTTTGCCTTCTGCTCGCCCGCCCCGTTTTTGCGCATCTGCGCATCTTGGGCATCTGCGCATCTTGGGCATCTGCGCATCTTGGGCATCTGCGCATCTTGGGCATCTGCGCTCCGACGCTTGAAAGGTTCACGTCACGAATTTGACAGCGACATTGAATCTGAATGAGCGCTGAATGAAGTTTGGCGCACTTGCCACTCTTCCCCAAAAGGTCTTTGGAGATCTCGCACCCCATCTCTCTTCTGCGCCCGTGCCATCGTGCCCAAACATACGGTGAGTGCTTTTTTGTAATATCACAGCTTTTGAGTCATTAAACACTTCATCATTTCTTGGTTTTTTTGCTTAAGCAAAACGTTTCAGCACTTTGGGGATCCTGATATCGAGGACAACCTGCGCGTTGTTGTTTTAAATAGATCTGGATAGTTTTGTTGCGCACTGACGGGTGGTGGGCAAGCTCAGCAATGCCGGGACGAGAATATTTAGCCAATTAAATGATGGTGGGTTGTTTTAGTCAACACTTAGTTAGTTAGTTAGTTAGTTATAGGGCAATAACACGCAACGGTTTATCATTTATAATTAAGAGGGCTAGTGTCGCCTAACTTTAAGTTCAGACAGAAAGTTGCAGAATGAACGTGTTGTCGGACCCTGGAAACCAAGTTGCATGCGAGACTCGGGAAGAAAACGTAATGGTTGTTGAATTACGAGTTTGCATTTATTAAAAAACATCTCCATCATTCCCATCACTGTGATTTATTCCATTGCAATGATGCATTTCATTTTTAAGTGACGTCGACTAACCTAAACGCGAAATTGCACGGTGTCTGTGCAGTGCGCAATGCTGTCGTGCCAAGATCTGGGTTTTGCGGGAGGGCAGCGGTACTGCTCGACGGCTGCTGACGGCGGTGTTGACGTTTCCACGGCGACGATCGGCTCCCTCTGGGACGCGGGTCCCCCGGACAACGCAGCCCGCCAGCCCGGGCCGCCGCGGCGGGGTGAGTCCGGCGATGTGCGGGATAAGCGGCGCGACAGCCTTCCCGGCTGTGCCGCGCCTTTACAAACTGGAATCTTTCCATCTGGGATGTTTTTTTTTTGTGCATGTTTGGTTGGTTTAATTGTGAAGTGTCTGGCAACCTCCATAGTGTTTTCTGTAGCCTGTTTTGTTCCTAAAGTTGCCTGTTTATTTCACTGATGTGTTTTTTTGCGGTAATTATCCTGCTCAGGGTAATGACTCTCATTGTCTCTTGCTTTAGATCCGCTGTCCGGCTCTGGGCACAGGCTGGGACATCTGCACACCTGGTCTGACCAACTGTCTCCTCAACTTCAGCGAAACAAACAGGTGCTTCAATGGATTGTAATATTGTAATATTGTAATATTGCTCAGTGAAAACTGCTGGCATGTTCCCAACTATCAGGAAACATTCCCAGAATGTTGGCTAACGTTCTCTCAAAGTTCTCTCAAAGTTATCATAATGATCTTGTAGTAACGGTACTAGAACATTTTTTTAATATATCCTACATATCAATGTCTATTTGATTTGTATATATATATATATATATCTTCGAAAATGTTAGTCCTTTGAAACATTTTTACAACATTTGACGTTTGAATAACGCTCAAAAGCTGCAATATTTCATTCAAAATAACTTTCACTTTCTGTTGCTTAATGGAAACATTAGGGAAACATTCTTACAACCTAAAGTTGTGACAATTGTGACAATGTTTTCTCATAAAGCTTCAAGACACCCTAATTCAAAGAGAAGAAGAGCTGGCCAGACTTCAGGAGGAGAATAACAAACTCAAAGAGTTTCTGAACTCTTCGTATGTGAAGTCCTTGGAGGAAAAAACTAAGGTAATGTAAAAAAAATCACTCAATCTTCAGACTTACACACACTTTCTGTTATCCCAGCTTAAATTGATAGTTCACCTATCATTACCATTAATTTCTCAAACTTCTGTTGGGTAACGGCGGTGATGCAGACGTTACAGATGTTGCACTTTCAAAAAGTGAAATCTTTCGGCAAAATAATTTAACTTAATCAACTTTTCTCACTTTTGTCTTCTGCCTTTCTTCAATTGTAGAAACTTCTTTCTAACTGTAAGGAACAAGATGGGTCCATACACAGGAAGAGGACGCACGGTGATTTCCGGAACCTGAGTCAGTTGCTTCACAGTGGAGAGGGAAAGCGGACCTGTCGCAATCTTTCTTTAGAGTTCTGCTCTGCCGAAGAGCTGGCGTCCACCCCAACCCTTGACTCCTGGATACTGGAGACACTAGGTCTGCAAGATGAGAACACAGTTGACCCAGAGCAAAGTTTCTGCAGCCCTATAACCGACCACAGCCCTTCTTTCAGCTGTGTGTTCCCTAAAGAGGACCACTATAGTACAGCAACTGCAGGCAGTGCAGCCTGCCTCAGCCCTAATGCTGAGGTGCACTGTGACTACAGTAGCATCATAGACTCACCCAGCAACTGTAGTCTGGACACCTCTAGTGGATACAGCACCTCGCAGAGCTTGGGTTCAGAGTATACAACCCTTGACCCCTCAGCTTTGTACACCATCACTTCCACTGGGTCACTGGTCAGTTCTTCACCAGTGACGACCACTGCTCAACACTTCACCCCACCGCGGGCGGCCTCCACTCCGTATCATCCCCGTGATGTGAGCCCTGGTGCATATTATGACTCGCCAGGCTGTGCATCCTCCAGTCCACCAGGGGGTGACAGACAGCTTTTCTCCACACCCCGTATGTCCCGTAGCAGGACAGACTTAGCATTTAGCATGTCACTGAGTCCACAGAATAGTGTGAAGACGCACAGTTTTCCTCAAGGCCAAGCTTTCACACGCAGGGATGCACAAGGGGGATGGAATTTCACGTGGGTGCCTAAACAATGTTCCTAGAGCACTTGAGTCCTTCATGTTTATGGGTTCTGGGGGAAAATCATGTTCTAATAACAAAGTGAGGACTAATAACATACCATGCCTCATAAATGCAAGACACAGAACTCTTACATTGTGAAATTTACTGGTTAATGAAGTAGAATTCAGTAGCTCTGTGGTACTGTTTTTTGTTGTCTATGAAGCTTGTATATAGTGTTGTTCTATGATTGAAAAATTTTGTCTGTAATATAAGATACAGGATCACTGAATGAATGAAAATCAAATGTTTTTTTCATAATAAATGTTTTTTTAAACGTTTTCTGTGCCTTCGCATTCTAATTGTAATATTAGCATGCAGCCATTAAAAGTAGACTTCTCACGCTGCTGTATTGCATGACCTCGTATCACCCAGCCCTTCGTATTATGACGCTGAATTATGAACACGGCATATGTCGCCTGCTCTGACACCTGCATCAAAACAGTTTGCATATGTCCTCCTTTCAAAATAACAGCTTATTGGAATAGAAATCCAGGGCAGAACAAATGTCTTTTTAATTGTGTGCTGACGCATAAAGTATCAACATTGCGCGGCCCAGATCTTCTCCTGCTGCAACGTTATTCCAAACCTATCATTGACGTTCCCACAGCTCACTCGCCTTCCCTCCTTCCCCGGCCGCTTTCCCTCCCTCTGGTTCTCTCCGTTGCGATCCCTCCACTCTCCCGCCACTGGGAAACAAAAGACGGGGCCGGTCGGCCTCCAGGGACCCGATCCGCCCCGCAGATCCGAGATGGGCTGCACCCCCATGGGGGTCTAACATGGGATACTTCCAGCCCTCTATCCCACCCCTCTGCCCAGCCTCTCTGCTCTGCTCTGCCCTCAGGGAGATGGGGACGGTAGGGAAAGTTTGGGCCCTGAGTTAGCCATGGAGAAGCCAGGGTGAGTGGTCTATCTTTAATGACACGGTTAAGCCCCCTGCAGATGGCCTCCAGATTGAGAAGGGAAGAGCACCTCGAGAAGCACAAGAACCTGGAAAATAACGGTTACAGAAGAAAGAACACGGAACGATGATGATACTGTATGCGGTTGGGGGTGGTGACAATGGAAACTTAACAGGATATGTTACACAATCAACAGGTTTTGCCCTACGTACATTTTTATGTGAATCACTCCTCTTGTTGCTACCCGAGTCTCAACCGATGACAATCCAACAATGTCTATGTTGATTTTAATTTTACAGCAATATTCTGTACTTTTGAATCAAGCTGCCACACGACCCCAGAATGCATTGCAGTTTACAGCAATATGCTGTATTAGAAAAACAGCCAGCTGCTGTAAAATAATGCTGTAATTTTTACAGCAATTCTTTACAGTGTAGATAGATAGATAAATAGATAGAACCCCTCATATTTGGGTTTTGCACTGAAAAGTGATGTTTGTAATAGGAGTTATTGTGAATAGAGATCAGATATAAAGCTTTCTCTTATGTATGTTTACATTTGTCTTTCACCCAGTTAACTTTAGTTCTGCATTGTAAAGGCAGTGTTCAATGGAAAATGCAGACAAGATGAAATAGACACTACAAGTCAACTGGCACAAGATTTTGTAGGATCCGGGCAGGTTCACAGTTAAGGGTTACTTCATCTGACACAATCAGTTCCAACTGTACAAGGAACTAAAGAAAAACAAATGATAATGTGTAATTTTGAAGCAATTTTCACGTTCCTCAAGACAGTCACCCATCTTCTGTCTGGTTAACTAGGTGGACAGAGAAGTGTAACATTAACTGCAGAACTCCAGAAAATTCACAAATAAACACATAAAAACAAAAGTTCAAGCAACATGCAAACGTTTACAGATATCTAAATATGGACATACTCTAGACTTTTGCATTTTTATATACTTAAAAGCTAATTCGAATTACTGTAGCCTAAGCTTAACTTTAACAAAAATGCATAGCATTTAAAGAAAAATAATAAAAAATAAACTACATTCAATGTGAAAATGTTTGCCAGATTTAGCTCTGGGGACAAAGTTATCATCAAAGGATAAAGTACACTCAAAAAATGAGAAAATCTCTACGATTTGCAAAAATCAGTTTTCTGTGGCCATCAGAACAGAGCTGGTCAACTGGCTATTGACGGCAAAATCTGCAGACTAAATCAGAAGCAACAGATAAGAATGTTTGTAATATTTAACACGAGTGAGCAATAATAAAGGCTCATTTCATCTGTCGATCAAGTGCTTGATTTTGCTCATGTTAGACATTGGGAGACTGTTCGACAGAGATGAAGTTATCGTTTAAACAGGCAGTGTGTGCCTGTCTAATTAAGGAAGCTCTGTTATCTTAATCTCTAATAGGTCTGCAGTAATACATCATGTATAAGGTGGAGAGAGTATGCCTGAACGCTGCTCTGCCTGGTGTAATAGTTAATGTGTGTCTATAGCCGTGCAGCATGAGTAACCGTACACGGTACACTCTAAAATCTCTGTCAAATCTCTGTCAAATCTTTGTTTTTCAGTGATAAAGTGGCATGAAAGGTGCATCCGGTTATCATCTTACAAATATTATTTGTAAGAGTATTTTTTTATTTTTGTTTTGTTTAAAAAAGTCACTTTTTGTCAGTGTGATTAAACCGCTGCTTATTCATTCCCAACAGAATTATTCTGTTCCCATACAGTATAGTGTGCACAGTATACAGCACGAACTTTATGCATACTATATAGTGCAGAAACAGGCTACAGGAGTAGCTATTGCCAACACAGCCCTGGTTAGTGGTAATCAGCAATGTAATTTACGCTCACTGCGCCACCTACTGGACACATGTGCACAGAACACACTGAAACAGGGTCACATTGAACACTTAAATATGAAATGTGTTATGCACAGATTGTTATTAACTCTGAGAGATGCATGGTTTTGTACTTGCATGATTGAAAGAAAGAAAGAAAGAAAGAAAGAAAGAAAGAAAAAGAAAGAAAGAAAGAAAGAAAGAAAAAGAAAAAGAAAGAAAGAAAGAAAGAAAGAGAGAAAGAAAGAAAGAAAGAAAGAAAGAAAAGAAAGAAAGAAAGAAAGAAAGAAAGAAAGAAAGAAAGAAAGAAAGAGAAAAAGAAAGAAAGGAAAGGAAGAAAGAAAAATCAAGTGGGGTTGGGGGAAGGCAGTATGCAGGTGTAGCGAACACAATGAGACACGCAGGGAAGCGTGACAGAGCAGTTAAACTATTGTGTCGCGGTGGGTGTGTGTCGAACCCTGAACCCTGATCGTGTTGCTGCTGTCGCGTGGCACGTGTGTCTGGAATGTGACGTCACCACGTTGCTTCTGTAAGACATTATTATACACGCATCTCAAATCAGAGAGCCCATTAAATCACACACACACACAGAAATAAATAATAATAATAAGTGATAAAACAGGTGAACTTGTGCAATCTTGATGCAGAAAGACTTTAACATTAGGATCAGAAATCCTTCCCATTCAGCTGCCAATCAAACCTTTCACCCTTAACCGAAAAAGAAAGACTAGTGAACAATAGTGATGTGTAATGTCAGCTATTCACTTTCAGCAAACACATACACACACATACATGGTAATGAATATGCATAAATACGCATGAGGTAATGATGCTTTTTGATAACTACCCCTTCATCTTTTATCTCATCTTTTTTTATTTGAATGCATATTGTTATATGTTTGTTAGGCATTCTAGCTGATCTGAGGTTTTATTTGCCTGCGTTAAATATCGGATGTAGGCAAATGCTGATCTATTGTGCAAACTTACCCATGCAGAAGCACAGAGTATATATATATATATATATATATATATATATATATATATATATATATATATAGATATAAGATAGATCGATAGATAGATAGATAGATAGATAGATAGATAGATAGACAGATAGACAGATAGATATAGACTGTGTGCGTAAGACCCCAAGGTGTCTTGCAAGTCACACTTTCAGTACTGTAATTCTGATGTTTCTAAAAAATGTTTTGTTTGTTTTGCACCATTGTGTTCATTTCTGTGAAGCCCATACCCGGAATGCACTTTCAACTCATTTGTAATTATTTCTTCATATTATCATCAGTTCATCATTTTGACAAACATAACATTTTGAAAGTTCAATAACATTAAAAATGTTACCTTTTTATCATCAAAAGCCCTACGATACCTACGAATTCTGTGCACAATAGAAATATTTTTACGCATGGTCCCAGACTTTGGACCCACTGTAATTTAATAGCTTAATTTTAATGTAATTATTACAAACTATGTTGAAAATGCCATGTCTTTAATCTTATCTGAGATATATGATGGACCCTGATGTAATCGTGACCTTTGACCTTACATTCCCTTACCTGCACCAGCTGGAGAACTGATAGGGTGTCAGCTTCCACCTGTCCAACACAGACAGACATGCATATAATAAACTGCCCTGCTCATTCCTATTTATACATTTACACAGTTTATCAATCTCACCCTTTATATAGCCAATAAAATACGCTGAGTGTGTAATCTGCAGTAATGTCTAACCTTCAACCTAATCCTGGATTTAAAACATTTTACAAATGACATTACACAAATATATGTTATATAGCTTTACAGGACATGATGATAAAAGCAGAGAGAAAAGTAATGAATGTATAGTGCTGCTGGTAAAGAATGTTTTTTACAGCATGTGGTGGAGCAATTCTCATGTATTGTCTTTCTTCCAGACTGCAAAACAGCACCCTCTGGTGTTTGCATAAAATGGCTTTAATTTGTGTCACATTGAAATGCAAACCCCTGCAGAAGCCATACTTCAGTTTCAATGGGGTGATCATGAGAAAATCATGATGCTGTTGTTTTAGGTGGTTGTTAATCAGTCTGAGTCAAAACTAACTCACGGCTAATATTCTGCCCTGTTGAAATACTCCAACCCATCTCAAACTCGAACCGGCTTTCTCAGGTGAAGGTCTGCGGCCGAGCATAATACTTTATGTAATTAAAAGCTGCTAGAGTTGCATATGCTGTGTATTAAAGAAACAAAACGACTTGAGGCTAGCTCATTTTATTTACAACGTCACATAAATGCCATAATTTAAATTGTAATTGTGCTGCTGGTGGCACATACAATAATGTTCGATCTTTTCCAACAAAATACTGATTCATGACAGTATGCAGCTAAATATTTTCTAGAAATGTGTGCTTTTGAGTAAATACATGGTCTGAGCACAGTAAATAAGTTATATTTATAATAAAAATGAAAAGAGGAGTTAAATGAGTTTCAACAGAAAATATATAAATCATTTTCTGAAGGTATTAGTGATTGTTGACTAAATATACAATAAAAAGTAAAGACAGTAAATTAAGGATATTGTTGTAATAACAAAAAACAGCCAAAGAGGAGTTAACAACAGAAAACATATAAATCATTTTGTCTGACATCAGTGATTGTTAACTTGTATATTCATACTGTATATATAATACTGCCTTACAGAAAATGAAATGTAACATAAAAAGTGTTTTTTGAGGTAACCAACTTACACCAAGCATATTTAGCAGTTGTTGTTTTACTCTGACCTGAAACTTGTCAAATAATGTGTTATGAAAAAAGGTTTTGTGAGGAGAACAAAGTGCGAAACGTAACATGACCAACCATCAGTTGTAAACAGTCATTATCCACTTGATCTAAGTAACTATTCAAAATACAATCTTTATGTTGATCTTTATGAAATACAATCTCTATTCAAAATAAATCTTTATGAGCTGCTTCTTTAAAAGCTCCCCAGAAATGTGCATGTAAATAAATTCAACATTTAAAGACATTTGCCAATAAATAATGAAAATAAAAAAATGTGCACTGGTATTTTTAGTTCAATATGTAACACTATAGGACCAGTAACAAGTTAAGGTAATGTATAACGGTATGGTTTATAATTCATATATTAGTATACATCATATATATTTGGCAGAGCAATAATCCATGCAGATGTCTCCAGTGTCTGTGTTTCAGTATCAGTCACAGAATCTCTTCAGTGATGATCTTCAATCTGTAGTCTAACATCTAGTATAAACTGATAAGAAATAAATATTAATAATTAAAACTGTTTTAACCAGTTGGTATCAGACTAGACTAAACTACAGCTAGACCATACTCATTAAGTTACTGTACAGTCCACTTACAAGTTATATTTAGTCAAAAATCTAAACCTGGTTCATAAATTTACTCATTAAGTTACTCTGGAGATATTGCAGTTCTGGTGACTTCAGAATATAACACTTGTACGTGTGGCACTTGTATTTATAGTTACTGTATGAGTACTTACTCAAAATTCTCCAGTGTATAACGTGGATCATCAATGAATGCAGACAGCAGTTCCACTCCTGTCTGTCCGAGATGATTCCCAAACAGATAAAGTTCTCTCAGGTGTGAGGACTTTGATCTCAGAGCTGAAGCCAGAGCAGCACAACCTTCATCTGTGATACCACAATCCCACAACCTGCAGTGAAAACAATCACACACTTCTCCTAAATATCAATTTTACTGAATCTGATTGCAGCTCAATAAAATTCAAACTTGGCAATGACTGAAAAATGAGTAACTCAGTTTGCCAGCATATATAATTATTGCACTTAATAAAGTTAAATAAGTGTATCTCGAGTGAGAGGTTGTCTTACTTTAGTAACTCCAGTTTACAGCTTGGACTCTCCAGCGCAGCAGAAAGCAATTTTACTCCAGAATCTCTGAGTTCATTCTTATCCAGATAGAGTTCCCTCAGAGCTGTTGAGTTTGATTTCATAAGGGAAGCCAGAGCAGTGCAACCTTCATCAGTGACACCACAATACATCAACCTGCAGAGAAAAAAATGTATGCTAGTGGAATTAGTGAGGTTAGGTTATTTTGAATAAGGTTCTTAGTGAGGACAAAGCCATGTTTGACTTTCATAATTGTGATCTTACTTTAGTTTCTCAAGTTTACAGAGATTATGCTTAAATCCATCAGACAGCAGCTTCACTCCTGAATCTCCCAGTTTATTCCCAGACAGATTCAGTTCTGACAGGTGTGAGAGGTTTGATTTCAGGGTTGTAGCCAGAGCAGCACAACTTTCATGTGTGATACCACAATACATCAGCCTGCAGAGGGACAAACAACAAACTGATCACCTTCATGAGGTTCAGGGGGTCATGAGGTTCAGTGGTCAATAATAGTAATTTTACCTCAGTGTTTCTAGTTTACAAAGAGAATTTCTCCATCCAGCAGAGAGATGTTTTAATCCTGCATCTCCAAGTTCATTCTCGGACAGATTCAGTTGTCTCAGGTGTGACGGGTTAGACTTCATTGCTGAAGCCAGAGCAGCACAACCTTCAGCTGTGATACCACATCTAATCAAACTGTAAACAGAACATATACATTCTCTTATCTTCATCAAAGATTAGTGTTGACTTTCAAACATAATTTACGTTATATATAAATATATATCAAACGTTAATTTTAAGTAGTTAGTGGAAAGTTTTAAAAATTTTACGAAATGTTTGAATAACGTTCTTAAAACCAAGCAACAACATTAAAACATCGTCTAAAAAACGGGATGTTTTGAATGTTCCTAGAACTTTCAAAATAACGTTTTTAACATTTTTATTACTTATTGGAAACGTTCTTGCAACCTTAAACTGTCAGCTGGGTTTACCCTAGTATCTCTAGTTCACAGCAGGGATTGTCCAGTGCACCAGAGAGCAGACTCAATCCTCTGTCTCCAAGATAATTCCTATTCAGATGGAGTTCTCTCAGATGGGAAGGGTTAGCTTTCAAAGCTAAGGCCAGGGCACCACAACCTGAATCATTGAAGCCACATTTCCGTAACCTGCAGAGCAAATGTTTAGATGAATTTCGAAGTTCACACAAAAGAATGTCCAAAAATCCAAAAATTATTTGTTTTGCTTTGTTGTTCTGAAGAAGTTGTTCTTACTTTAGTATCTCCAGTTTGCAGTGTGGACTCTCCAATCCAGAGGCGAGTAGCTTCAGTCCTGCGTCCTGCAGGTTATTCCAGTTCAGGCTGAGCTCCTTCAGATTAGAAGATTTTGACTGAAGTGCCGAGGCCAGACCAGCACAGCTCTTGTCTGTCAGTTTACAGTTTGCAAGCCTGTATGGAAACAAAATGGTTACTAAAGGTTAGCCTATATTAAATTTAAATATGTGATCAGTGTATCAAGTGTAATCATTTAAAATACATAAACCAATAAATGAAAATTAAGCAATCAACCTTAATCCAAAATGACGTGCGACTGCACAGTTAACAATTTTAGGTTGAAAGAACATTTCTCTAACGTTTCCATTAATGTTAAGGAAACGTTACAAATGTTATTTAAAAAAACATTACAAACATTAAAAATAAGTTCTAGGAATGTTCAAAACATCCAGTTTTTGAGACATGTATTAACGTTATTGCTTGGTTAAAACGTTATACAAACATTTCTTTAATTCTGCAACGTTTTTAAACCGTTCCACTAGCAACTTAAGAATGCTGCAGGAATGTTTTTTAACTTTGAGAGAACGTTTAGAGCATATTAGCCAACGTTCTGAGAACAATCCCTGTTGCAGCTGGGTACTGGCTACATATATACAGCATTTACGGTATATATTGTCATATAAACTCTATATGATAACTCTTGAACTCAGCCTTAGGAACTACCTCAGTATCTCCAATCTACAATGAGGACTCTCCAGACCATGAAAGAGTTCTGTAGCTCCTTCATCATGAAGACCATTGCCATTCAAGTTCAGCTCTTTCAGATATGAGGTCTTTGAACTTAGAGCTGAGGCCAGGCCACTGCAGCATTTGGCTGACAGGATACAGTAATGAAGACTGTACAAGAAATAGGAATTATTAAACAGAATAAAACACTCGACAGACTGAATTACTATTACACAAACATCTCCGACATCAAAATGCAGTTACACATCAAGGAACTTAAATTTAAATTCCTAGTTCATCTAGTTTGTTACAACCTGTAATCTGACGTATCACAATATCACCTGTTATCAGAGTAGCATGATTTAAAGCTGCAATCCAGAACTTTCTTTGGTTAATTTATATAAGTTTATTATAACGATTTATAATTAGAGCTGTCAGGTCCGATTTCCTTGGAACATCTATTTCACTTATTTTCTTCACAACATATTTCGGTTTCACATTAACTCATCTAAATAAGTTGAACTTTAAACAATACCACTTTGTTTACAACAACTCTACACCAGTCCAAATTTAAAATTATAAGTTGAAATGACTTGAACAGCCAATTTGATTAAACTTAAGGCAGCAAAAAATGTTTTACAGAGTACACTCATAAGAAATATGTAATGTTACCTGCAGTTCCATGTTTCAAACAGAGATGGCCACAGAGAGCAAAGGTTACGAATTGAAGCTTTAAGAACTATAACCTAAGTCTAAAGCTTTAACCTAACTGAGTTGGTTTAGTTCCTAAGGAACAAGTAACTTACAAAAAAGGGTGAAGGTGAGTCACACGCACATTACTGCAAACAAACATACAATTACAAACGAACAATGTCACTCTAACTTTCTGCTGAGTGACCCTCAGATTGCATCATGAACGTTTGGTACTTACTGAGCAGTTCTAGACGCTTCAATCACTGGCAGTAGCCTCACAAGAACTTCATCAATATCACTGCACATTCTGGCATACTTGCTCATGTGAAACACATCCAGCTGTTCTGAGGTCAGCAGCACAAAGGCGACAGCTGACCACTGCGAAGCCAAGAGTTTGGTTCCTCTTATTGCTCCAGAAGTTAGAAAATGCTGAACTTCCTTAACAAGAGAAAGGTCACCAAGTTCATTCAGGCAGTGGAACAGGTTGATGGACTTCTCTGGGGATGGATTCTCCATGATCTTGTGTTTGATGTATTCGGAAGTTTTCTCTGTGCATTGGAATCCACTTCCTGACTGTATCAGTAGACATTGTAAGAGAGCCTGAATGGATGCCAAGGAAAGACCCAAAAGGAAACGGAGGAAGAGATCCAGATGTCCATTTTCACTGGCCAGGGCTTTATCCACAGCAATCTTCAGCATGTCTGATAGATCTGAGGACGATGAGGTGTTTTGATCAAGCACATTTATCTTATTGTTGACAAAGGAGAGGTAGGCATACAGAGCTGCGAGATGTTCCTGTGTCGTTAGATGAACAAAACAGTACACATTCCTCTGATGTAGCCCAAACTCTTCTCTGAAGATCTGAGTGCACAATCCTGAGTACACTGATGCTTCTCTCTCATTAATGCCACAATCTCTCAGATCTTCCTCATAGAAGATCAGATTGCCTTTCATAAGCTCCTCAAAAGCCAGTTTTCCCAGTTTGAGAATCATCTCTTCATCCTTCACCTTCATCTCATAGTTCTTCTCATTTTTAATCTTAGTCTGAATGATCAGGAAGTGTGTGTACATTTGAGTGAGAGTCTTGGGGATTTCTCCACTCATGGCTTCACTCAGCATTCTCTCTAGAACAGTGGCTGAAATCCAGCAGAACACTGGGATGTGACACATGATGTAGAGGCTCCTTGATGACTTCAGGTGCGAGATGATTCTGTTGGCCAGACTCTCATCACTGATTCTCTTCCTGAAGTATTCCTCCTTCTGTGGGTCACTGAAGCCTCGTACCTCCGTGACTCGATCAACACACTCAGAGGGGATGAGATCAGCTGCTGCTGGTCTGGAGGTGATCCAGATGAGAGCAGAGGGAAGCAGATTCCCCCTGATGAGGTTTGTCAGCAGCACGTCCACCGAGGCGGATTCATTTACATCACACACCCTCATACTGCTGTGAAAATCCAGAGACAGACGACACTCATCCAAGCCATCCAAAATAAAGTAAATTTTATATTTATCCAATTCTTTTGCTTCCATGAAAAAGATACCAAGAAGTTCCATAAAACTGAAATTCTGGTTCTTCATAAAGTTGAGCTCTCTGAAAGGAAGTGGAAATATGAGGTGAACATCTTGATTGGCTTTCTCTTCAGCCCAGTCCAGAATGAACTTCTGCACAGAAACTGTTTTTCCAATGCCAGCGACTCCTTTTGTCAGCACAGTTCTGATGGGTTTGTCTTGTTCAGGTGAAGGTTTGAAGATGTCATTGCAGTTGATTGGTCTGTCCTCAGTTGATGTTCTCCTAGATGTAGCTTCAATCTGTCTGATCTCATGGTCATTATTGATTTCTCCTCTATCCTCCGTGATGTAAACCTTTGTGTAGATGTCATTAAGAAGTATTGAGTTTCTCTGATTGGCTATTCCCTCGTGCAAACATTGAAACTTGACTTTCATGTTTGATTTGAATTTCTCAAGAACAACAGATTCAGATTCAAGGCTGCTGGAACAACATAAGTTAAATTAGTTATGATTTTTTAATTGTCATTATTACAGATTTCATTTTAGAGTATTTACAGTATAGCCAAAAGACTGGGGCTGGTAGAGAAGGATCGGTTCAACAAATAAATGAAAATTCTGTACACATCTGCACACCCTCATTAAGAATGTAAATATTTTTTGGTGAACTATTCCTTTAAACAACTTGTAGCAGACTTATTACACGGGCAATCTCTCCTGATCAAACTGGGGCAAAGTGTCATGCTTAAGAGCACAATAGTGAAGGTTAATGGTCAAACCACTTTTGAGATGAACAATACACAAGCCCAGACCTTAAAAGCACTTGGCTACAACACTGCCCAAATAATTGCTGATAACAAGCTTAAAAGGTGTAAAAATTGTTATTGTACAATATATTTATAATTTAACTCTTCCATTGTTGAATTTGAGAATAAACTATTCTTTTCTCAGTTTCTGTTGTCAAGATAATTAACAATGACAAGATTACACCAAAAGCAAACACCTTTGTTGTGTTACCAGTTTTTCCTTTTTCTCTATGTCTCCTGTATTTTCAAACCAACTACTCTTGGTGGTCCCCGTGGTGGTTACAGCGTCTGACTTTTCTTCAGGTGGCATTCCACCTTTAAGGTTCGGAGGCTGTTCGATTGACACATTACTCTTTATAGACACACCGCCGTATATGAGTGACACAGATCCTTGGCAGTTGCTTAAAATGAAGAAAAAACACAACATTATGATATGAAAGTGGTTATACAAGCACAGAACTGTTGAATTACTAATAAACTGTTAACAGATAGGTATGAAAATAACAAAACAAAATAAAGATAACCTCACTAATGGACTCTAGATCAAACATACACTTCTTGTTAGACTGTTATTGCCGGACTGTGTTGAAGATGCACATTATACCTGTGCTCAGGTGACATTCTGCCATCTTGTAAGTATGGAGGACGATCAATCGAATTGTCGCTTTTCATGGACAGGCAGCTGAATACTGGAGACACTGATCTTGAATTGTTTTTAGATGTGAAATAAAACAAATTTCAGATTGTATTCTCTGTGTTTTTTATTTGTGTACAGTATGTTGTACAGTAAATGTATTGCCTTCAGTAACATACCTGTTTCCTGCAAACAAATCTCCATTTTTTTTCTCTTCCACTTCTTCCATGAATACTCATTAAGCTGTAATCCAGCTGGCAACAAAAATAATTTAACATGAAAAAAATTAAACGTTGCAGACAGATATTGTTTGGCTAGACTCCTCTTAATCTACTTTCTAGCCCCGTTTGCAGCCATGCTTATACTGATATTACATGTATGATATTACGACTTATTTCTCCCTATGGTTAGCATTAGAATTGGTTTGAAGGCGGGCTTTGCAGATAAAGACCAATCAGGTAGCGGCTTCCACGGCGTATGAGCCAATCAGAAGCAGGGGAGTCGAAATCTCACGGTGAGTCAAATACTTCGTTTGCACGTTTGGTCATTATAACGAACCCAAGAAAGCTCACATTTCACAATTTATTATTATTATTATTATTTTAATTTATCTGTCAACCAGTGCTGGCCACACGACAAACAGCTTTCATTAAGAAAAAAACTGTTTCTCTAATGGCTTTCTTATGTCTGAAGTGATGTGAGTTTCGACATTCAGAGGCAGAAAACGCCAATACGAGCTTCGTAATGCATCACCCCAACATTTCTCATCCCCCACGAACGGATCACCCATCGTTACACTCGCTCAAAACCTAACAAAATCTACACGATAAAACACGCAAACCGTGAATGAACCGATGTGACGATGAGGAAGTGACCGACTGACCCAAAGAGAAACGTCGTGTCCCTATAAATACACACTTATCATGTTTATAGCTACAGATTTCCAGGCCGGCCTATCTGACAACGAAAACCAGAAGAAACGTATAACAACAAATCAGAAACGACGGACGGAGGAAACGACGTGAAATATTTATAAGAGAAATAAATAGCAAAGCCCAGCCAGCAGCTACTTACTGTTATGAAGTCCTCGTTTTCTGTGAACGCCTTTAAATGTGTCAGAAATAATAAAAGTTGCTCAGAGAAAGCTCGACATAATCTCCAAGCAAACGCAGCCTGTCGTGTCGGCTTACTTTCGCTTTTACTTTGACTTGAAGTTTTCAGACAGCAGGTGGCAGTGTTGGGACATTGCTTGAACCCACGATTAACAATTTTTGTAATACTGTAGGTACAAACTTCTGCTGTTTTAGTGCAAAATACAAGAAAATTATTGCACCTCTGCTTTGCATTGATGTTTTTTTTTCTTGCAATGAACAAACTGTTCCACACAACAGATAGAAAGTGTGTAAGACGTGCATTTGTACGTAGACTAACTGTGGTCAGAGCAAACCAAGTTTAATCACAATTATTCAACGTTAACGCAGCACTGGGAACAGTCATGACTGTGAAAAACACAAAACGGGAAAGTAAGTCAACAGTTTTTGCACAACATCGATTCGATGAAATGACCCAGCTAACAACTGTAGGTTGTAAGAACGTTTTCCTATTTTTTCCGTAACATTAACATTTTTATTTTTTGAGTTCCAGTAATATTCTGTTTTTAGATGTTGTATTAACCCTATTGCTTGGTTATAAGAATGTTAGTCTAACTTTTTTAATTCTGTAACTTTTAAAAAATGTTTCACTAGCTACGTAGGAATAACTTTTTTGATATATAAGATTTTATATAACTTTCTACTAACATCATTTCTAACATAAACGTTGTCTGCTAACTTTTAGAGAACGTTAGCCAACGTTCTGAGGACCTGTTAGCTGGGTAAGACATAAAACTCGTAGTGGTATAAAAATGACTTCAAGGGCATTTTTTATCCAGAACAGGTACAAAACATTCCCTAGTGCCCTTGTGGCATACAGAGCCTGGAATAAACTAATAGCCATCAGAGGCACAAACAATAAGTACCAGATGTACACAACTGTTTGACTGTCACTTTCTGCTTGTTATGAGCTTCAACAAGGGTCAATAATGGAAACCAGGTCCAATGATGAAATCCTTCTGACATTAAAGTCATGGTACACAGACAAAAAGCTGACATGAAGAGCCTCACATCCACTATTCCTCTTGTAGATTTAAGTGTTGTATAGTTCCAGTGCAGAAGAATAAGGGAAGTTTCTCTCTTTAAATACTTAGTATATAAGAGCAACGAGCATGTGGTTAATACTTTACTGTTTCCAGTTTATAATGTGGATCATCTTTCATATCAGAGAACATCTGCCCTCCTGATCCTCCAAGATTGTTCATGTACAGATCCAGTTCCCTCAGATGAGACGGGTTCGATTTTAGAGCTGATGCCAGAACAGCACAACCTTCATCTGTGATACCACAATATTCCAAACTGCACAGAGAACAGTGAAACAGTCAACACACTTAAAACGGAGACGTACTCAGATAGAGACACGATCTTACTGATGAACAGCTAATGAGGCTAACAAAAAATAACCTTACCGGAGTATCTCCAGTTTACAGTTAGGATTTTCCAGTGCAGCAGAGAGCATTTTAATGCCCAGGCTTCTCAGTTTATTCTGAGATAGATCTAACTCTTTCAGATGTGAGGGGTTTAATTTCAGCGTTGTAGCCAGGACGGCATAACCTTCATCTTCAATTTTGCAATCTCTTAGCCTGCATATAGAAATTGTGTTACTGTAGCTCCGCTGGTAGATCAATTGGTAATATCATGGGATTGAGATACAACATGAGATTCTGTTGATGTGATGTGAAAGATGTGATTCTTTTTGCCATTAATTGTAATAATCCAGTGAGATTTTTGTATGCACAAGAAAACTGACAACAGCCAGTGCTCCACAGAGAGATCTGATCTCACAATCATCACACTTATAACCAAGCAATAACGTTAACATGACTTAAAAATGGATGTTTGGAACATCCCTAGAACATTCAAAATATCATTTTTAATGTTTTTGATTTTTGGAGATATTAGGGAAATGTTCCTACAATCTAAAATTGTTTGCTGTGTATGATATGCTTTTGACATAAACTTACCGCAGAACCTCTAATTTACAGTTAGGATTCTCCAAAGCACCAAAAAGTGGCTGCACACCTGAGTTACCAATTTTATTCCAACCAAGATGTAGCTCCTTTAGGTTTAAGGGGTTTGATTTCAAAGCCGAAGCCAAAGCGACACACCCCTCATCTGTGACACCACAGTTCTCTAACCTGCAGGTAGAATGACAATCTTATTTCTGTCTCAAGCGTTTGCACACACAGATTCTTTCCTTATTTAACCAACTGTGGTAATCTTGCCTTAGCATCTCGAGATTACAATCAGAATGTCCCAGATCGACAGAAAGTCTTTTTACTCCCGTGTTTGTAAGAACATTTCCAGACAGATCCAGTTCTCTCAGATGTGAGAGGTTTGATCTCAGAGCTGAAGCCAGAGCAGCACAACCTTCCTGAGTGATTCCACAATTTCCCAGCCTGCAGAAAAATAAACAAAGACATGCTGATTAAAAGTTTGCTTTATTTATTACTATCACTATATTTCTTTTCTCTGTGAGGCAATCTTACAGCAATATCTTCAGTTTACAGTTAGGATTCTCCAGTGCATTACAGAGCAGCTTCATTCCTGAATCTCCCAATTTATTTTTAGACAGATTGAGTTCTGTCAGGTGTGAGGGGTTTGATCTCAGAGCTGCAGCCAGAGCGGCACAACCTTCATCTGTAATACAGCAATTTCTCACCCTGCAGAGAAAATGGCATACTAACAGGGATCATTCTCTGAATGTTCGTTAACGTTCTCTTAAAATTCTCTTAACATTCTCTTAACATTATCAAAAATATTCTTGCAGTAACATTAGCAGAACATTTTGTATATCATTTATACTGTTGTTCGTGACATCTTAAAAACGTTTCAGAATGTATCATTCTTTTAACCAAGCAATAATGTTAATACAATGTTAGGGAAACATCATTACAGCCTAAAATTCCTAGTGAGCTTTACACTATGTAATTTAAAAGAGAAGTCTTACAATAATTTTTCAAGTTTACAAAGTGGATTCCCCAGTTCTGCTGCTAGCAGCTTCACTCCAGAGTTTCGTAGTGTATTTCCAGAGAGATCCAGTTCTCTGAGGTGTGAAGGGTTTGACTTCAGAGCTGTAGCCAGAGCAGCACAACCTTTATCAGAAACACCGCAAGACTCCAGCCTGCATGAACCATGTTTTAATACGTGATGTTAGTTTAGCAAACATACTTGAAGACAAGGTCATGGGAGCGTTACAACAAGCAAAATTCAAGATGCGTAACTGTATGAGCGATTCAGTGTAACTATAGAGCTGTAATATACAGTTGGTCCTAATTTACGTGTGACTTCATGAAAGAGGACCTTACCTCAGTGTCTCTAGCTGACATTGAGGATTTGATAGTGCTGGACAGAGATGCCTCACTCCTGCATCCTTTATACTGCTGTTTGTTAAGACCAGTTCTCTCAGACATGACGTCTTTGAGGTGAGGACAGAAACCAAAGTGGCATAGTCTTTCTGTGCTAGGCTATGCTCACACAGCCTGCAAAACAAATGTGTCTTTAATGGAACAAAACAACATAAGTATTGAAAATCTTCAGATGGATGTAGCAACATATACATATGGACTACCCAGATATCAATTTTAGGTTGTAAGAATGGTTCTCTAATGTTTCCAAAAACGTTAAAAATGTTATTTTGAATGTTCTAGGAACTTCCAAAATGTCCAGTTTTTTAGACGTATTAACGTTATTGATTGGTTAAAAGAACATTTTTTTAAATACTGTAATATTTAAAATGTTCCTCTAACAACATAATTTTTTTTAACAAAAACGCCACATAACTATATCTAGTAGTGTTACTGCAATAAACCTTTTTGATAACTCTGAGAACATTAGCCAACGTTCTGAGAATGTTCCCTGTATGTTCCCGCCAAATAGTCCAGAACGGTGAATCGGAGGTATTGGTTTTACATTTATTTTATTTATATTATGGAGGCCTAATTAGGAAGTTAATTTGATGCAATTAATCAGATTGATATTCTTGATACTTGATATTACTTGATATTCCAATTTACTAATCAACAGCTCTAATACCATTGTATCAGTTTTAATAATTGACATACTTAGCTGTTCTCGATGCTTCAATCACCGGCTGCAGTCTTTGAAGAACTTCATGTCCTGATATGTGCTTCTCAACATATTCGTCTAAATCAAACAAATCTAGATTCTGCCCGGAGGTCAGCAACACGAAAACCATCGCTGACCACTGCGAGGGTGAGAGCGTTTTATTTATTTTGGAGCCTGATTTAAGATAATGCTGGATTCCCTCCACTAGATGATGATCGTTCAGTTCATTGAGGCAGTGGAAGAGATTGATCGATGTCTCGGGAGAAGGATTCTCCTTAATCTTCATCTTGATGAACTGGGCTATTTTCTCTTTGCTGCAGGAGCGTCTTTCTGGCTCGGTGAGCAGGTTTTTTAAGAGAGCCTGATTGGACTCCAGCGAGAAGCCTACAAAGAAGCGAAGGAAAAGATCCAAATGTCCGTTGGCACTCTGCAGAGCTTTCCTCACGGCTCTCTGATACAGATCAAACGCTGAACCTTGCGTAGCACAAGTCAGAATGTTGGGTAAAACACTCAGCTGCTCTAACACGTTGACGTGTTCGTTCATAAACGACAGGTACACGTACAGAGCTGCAAGATGTTCTTGAACAGTCAGGTGGACAAAGCAGTACGCCTTCCCCTGAAACAGCCCTGACTCTTCTCTGAAGATCTGGGTGCACAATCCTGAATACACTGAGGCTTCCTGCACGCCAATGCTGCAATGTGTGAGATCTTCCTCATAGAAGATTAGATGGCCTTTCTCCAGCTGTTGGAAAGCCAGTTTTCCCAGTTTGAGAATCATCTCTCCATCTTTAATGTTCTTCTCATAGTCCTTCTGATGTTTGATGTTTGTCTGAATGATCAGGAAGTGTGTGTACATTTGAGTGAGAGTCTTGGGGATTTCTCCACTCTCGGCTTCACTCAACATTCTCTCTAGAACAGTGGCTGAAATCCAGCAGAACACTGGGATGTGACACATGATGTAGAGGCTCCTTGATGACTTCAGGTGCGAGATGATTCTGTTGGCCAGACTCTCATCACTGATTCTCTTCCTGAAGTATTCCTCCTTCTGTGGGTCACTGAAGCCTCGTACCTCTGTGACTTGATCAACACACTCAAAGGGGATGAGATCAGCTGCTGCTGGTCTGGAGGTGATCCAGATGAGAGCAGAGGGAAGCAGATTCCCCCTGATGAGGTTTGTCAGCAGCACGTCCACCGAGGCGGATTCATTTACATCACACACCCTCATACTGCTGTGAAAATCCAGAGACAGACGACACTCATCCAGACCATCAAAGATAAAAACGAATTTACCTTCGTTTTGAGATATTTCCATTTGTTTTGTGTCCATGAACAAATGCAGAAGATCTTTAAGACTGCAGTTTTGGTCTTTTATCAGATTAAGTTCTCTGAAAGGAAGTGGAAATATGAGGTGAACATCTTGATTGGCTTTCTCTTCAGCCCAGTCCAGAATGAACTTCTGCACAGAGACTGTTTTTCCAATGCCAGCGACTCCTTTTGTCAGCACAGTTCTGATGGGTTTGTCTTGTTCAGGTGAAGGTTTGAAGATGTCATTGCAGTTGATTGGTCTGTCCTCTGTTGACGTTCTCCTGAATGTTGCTTCAATCTGTCTCACCTCATGTTCATGAAGGATTTCTCCACCTCTACAGTCTGTGATGTACAGCTCTGTGTAGATGTCTTTAAGGGGTACAGGGTCACTGTTATTTGACGTTCCTTCACGCAAACACTGAAATTCCTTTCTTAAATGTGATTTAAGCGCTTCTTGACTTTGCAAGGAAGTTCTGAAAGATCAAATGTAACAGATGGTCAAGACAATTTTTTTAAAATATATAATTGTTCACAGACTGTATTATTTATTCATTTTCTGTCATTACAAAAAAAACGTGATGTCACATGTACAGCTGTGAACATGTCTTTGCATGTTGCATATATGCTAACTGTCACAAATCTAACATAAAACCATAAACTGAACCATCTTTTGTTACTTTAAGGAAACGTTAGTAAAACATTCTTACAACATAAAATTGTGAGCTGGGAAGCTCTAAAACTGAACTTGACACAGTTAAAAGGGACAATTAACAATCGTCTTTTACCTGGACCCTTTAAATACCAGTAGATGATCCAAAGACTGGTTGCTCGTCTTGAGCTCATGGCTGGGACTTGGAGACTGAAGTAAACTAGAGTAAAACACAAACCCTAATGCATTAATTCAGTGAAGTTTCCGATCTGTTTGGTCTGTGTAAGAAGTTACCCACACACTGTATATGGTATTATATCATTATTATTTATAAATACTGTGAGCCCAGACCCTTGACTGAGGAAGGTGCATTCTTCAAGATTTTCAAGGCACTTAGTGAAACCATACTGAAGTACCAGACGACACTAAAGATTTGTTTGAGACAAACAGCCAAGTTTACACAAAGCACCTGTGGAGTTTTCATTATTCTACTGTAGTTCCAGAATGAAAGTGATGTAAATCTACACAGGAAATCATATTATCTCATCAATCACATGAACAAATACTTGACATGTCACAATCTAGAACTACCCAGCAATCAACAAGCTGTGTGTTGTTAAGATCATTTCATTGCTTACCCTTTCATGAGCATGTGTTTTATTTAAGAACATTTGTGCTGTGTAACTGTGTGTGTACTATTAACATTATCTCTCTCACATTTTCTTTTCTCTCTCAGTCCTGATGTTTTACGTGACATCAAATGAGACTGAAAAATCACAGAAATGAGGGTTTGGTACTTTGGTTTTGTTCATCTTTTACCTGGATTCTTTTAAATCCTGTGGATGATTCATTGACTGGTGGCTCTTCAAGGACTCATGGCTGGGACTTGGAGAAGCTGATCTGTCCTGCTGCGCTGAGCTTCAGAGAAACAGAGGCATTACATGTTTAAACCATCAGCAAATGCTCTTGACTGAGACAGATGCAAAACCTGGTAAGAGCACTCAGTGAAACACAAAAGTACTAGCAGCTTCTGTTATCCAGAGGCAACACACTGACTGACGAGATGATATTCTTGGAGCAATCTGAGGCTAAAAGCTGTGCTCAACAGTGACAGTTCATGGATCATCCCTCGAAAGGGCTGTGCCAACCCAGCTATCAATTTTAATTTGTAAGAACGTTTCTTTAGCATTACCATTATGTAACAGCTTCAAAAACATCAAGTTTTTTAGACGTTGTATTAACATTATTGCTTTTGGTTATAAGAACGTTACTCAAACATTTTTTAAATACTTCACCATTAGTATTTAAAGGTTAAAAACGTTATTTCGAAAGTTCCAGGAATACTGAAAACGTCCAGTTTGTTAGACGTTGTATTGACGTTATTGCCTGGTTACAGAATGTTATTCAATTTTTTTTAATTCTGTAACTTTTTAAAATGTTTCACTAACTACATAAGAAAAACATATTAATGTGCTTTATAACATTAGAAAACATTCTAGTAACCGTACTGCAAGAACTTATAACTTGTAGATGACTTTTAGAGAACGTTAGCCGACAAAGTGTAATAAAAGAAGCTGTGATTATAATCATGTTCTACCTGGACCCTTTAAATTCCATCAGATGATCCAAAGACCGGCTGCTCGTCTTGAGCTCATGGCTGGGATTTAGAGACTCTGATCCTGCTGGCTGAAGTAAACTGCCGTAAAACAATTGAGTTTTTCAATTTGTCTGAGAGTCAGAGTCAACATCACATGAGACTAAAGACTAAAAAAAAAAAAAAAAAAAAATCACAGAAATGAGGGTTTGGTACTTTGGTTTTGTTCATCTTTTACCTGGATTCTTTTAAATCCTGGGGATGATTCATTGACTGATGGCTCTTCAAGGACTCATGGCTGGGACTTGGAGAAGCTGATCTGTCCTGCTGTGCTGAGCTTCAGAGAAACACAAACATTTCTGAACATTACAACATTCATTCCCTGTTGCTTTAAGTGACATTAGGTTAAACTAAAGACCAAAAGACTGAACCTGTCACAGAATGACGTGAAAGTAACAACGAAAGTAATGGATTTGTGAATGTGCTCGATTTAGTCATCACCAAAAATTATTGATAAAGGCTTTGCTTCTCAGTCCAGTGTTACTTATCACGATTACTCTTCTATGTCATATTTTAAATACTTATAATAATAAATACTTATAATAATAATAATAATATTTTTAATACTTACCAGTGGGCTTTAAAAGAGGAACAATCGCTCACACCCTGTTCAGCGCTCATAACGGCTTAACTGGTTCAGCAAGAAAATAACAAAAAGTATTTAACAGATTAAATATTTCAGTTCATTCAATATCCGCAACATAATATATAAACTACAGATAAACAATGAATAACGTCTAAAATTGTATGGCTACTGTACAACACTGTACTTCATGCTCATGTTTGCGTGACATGAAAGCACCCAGTACTTCTGTACTTACTCGGAAAGGTATGTGCCTCTACCGGTTCCTGTTTACAGACCAGCTGATTGAGAAACAGTCCCAAACTTGTCGTAAAGAATGTTCCAGATTTTTAAAGTAAAATTGTTTTATACAGTAAGTAACTTCATAAAGTTTAGGTATGGAGTTTTACAGTATGCAATGGGGTGGTCTGTGATTGCGTATACTCAGAAGAGGATGAAAGACAAGCTGACATTTCGGGCTAATCATAAAAGAAACATTCAACATTGATACTTTTCTGTTTATGTTAATAATAATCACAAATTTGTTTATACTCACTTTGATCCCTCTAGTGTTCAGCTTTGTTTATCGCAACACAGATGTGTATATATATATTATATATATATATATATACATACACACACAAAGTGAGAAGAATACAGCCCCACCCATTGCATAACATTGGCACTCCACAATTTCTCGTTTCAAGTTCATTTTTAAGGAAGTGTTACAGTAGTAGTACAGTAGTCACAGTTACTTTATTGATATAGTGAATGCTTCTCACAAAAATAACAAACACAGCTGATCTTTTTCAGCCCAAGACCCAAACAAGCTGTTCAGTCTGGAGCCACACTTACAAACATCACCTTTATATGCAGTGGTGCTAAACTCTGTTACATAAACTCTGAAACATTAAACTGTTAGTAATGCAGGACTTTATCAGGTGATTGTGCATCATTACTGCGAGAGAAAATATTGAAAATGTTAAAGAATGCAATACATGCATCATGAATCAGTGAACTTGAGTTCAATGTGGGTTTATTATCAG